>CM071569.1:138762093-138784587 GCA_036426205.1 Ascaphus truei | reverse complement strand
TGGGATGCGGTCACCCGTGAGCAGGAGTGACGTCAGACGCCACCGCGGCGGGAGTGGACTGGAGATAAACGAGAGAGCGTGTGAATTACTATTGTCACCACTATCGCGAAAGAAACCTTTATATGTACAATCCATTTGTACTTATGGATTTGAGCATTAACTCTGCCGAAATAACACTCTGCAAGAGAATCTATCTGGGCCACTTTACATCAAGAGAAAAGCAACCTATCTCCATACTCTCTGATGAGTCAGATCACTGCGATATTATTTTTTCTTGCTGTAAGTAGGAAATCCAAAGAGCCAAGTTTTCATCTAGCCCTTATTGCACTAATATACTGCACAATTATTGTTTTTATGTTTTCTTATTCACATGATATGTTCTGATTGATCGCTCCCTTCCCACCCACAAACCAAGACTGCATCTGTTGGAAATCTTCGCATATTTCCAGGAAAGGTTGAGAAGTATCTTTTCAGGTTACACTTCGTGGTTTATTTTTGTTCTAATTTGTTCAAATCTCTTTATTATCAATACACATGGGAATTGTGGCGCCTATTCAAATCACTTGAATACACAACCTTGTTGTTTCACATCTTTATGTATTTTTCGCATCTCCAAACCCTAACTGAGAGCAGAACCATTAGTCATCCCGACATACATATAGACACACTCACCACATGTAGTTATTACATTACAAGCAACTCTGCCCCCTCTATCAGCAAAAAGACTGTTATAGTCCAGAATTCTATATCAAGTCTAAAGAAGGGTTGAGTAGAGGCGTATATTTGGATTGATTGTGCACTAATCACTGTTACCATATTTTAATCACTGTGCCTTACTTTTCACTGGAGCGTATTAGAGCACCACTGAGTGTTTTTTTCTGTATACACGGTGATGGAATACTGCCAGGATCGGGTTCTCATTAAATAGAAACAAGAAATCTTATTGATAATATCATTCTTTCGCATTTTTCAATAATTCTTCCAAATTCCGATAGATATATACTAGTCAGGTTATTTCTTAATGTGTGACAGGTTGTAGGATCCTCCAATAGTCTCAGGGTCTCTCAAGTTATCATCCTTATTTTGTAAGACAATTGTAGGATATTGCTTGAACTGCAGCTTTAAAGTTGTCAGAGCAAGACAGTCTGCTGTTTTAGAACATGGCAACAGATCTGTTTGTGATACTTTGTTGCCAAAGGGCAGAACTCAAAAAGGTGTTATATATATATAAATATATTTTTTTAGATATATATTTCTTAAATAGTTTTAAAACTAGTTGATTATTTATTACCTTTTTATCTTTTAAATTCATGTTCCATCTCACCTAGCCATATATTTATTGTATTTTAACAATTAAATGAAGATTCTATTTATGGTAATATTATATGAGATAACTAATGCACCTTTTTCTGTCTTTTCTCTCTCCCGCCCTATAATGCTGCAAGTGCCATTTAATATAATTTCATTCAACCAATATATTTTAATTAATAATTTTCTTTGATTGCGATTTAAGTTTCTTAGTTTTTAGTATTTAATCATATTTTATTGCTATTTGAAATTTATTAAAGTTGTATCTTATATATTTTTTTGTTTTATTATATGTCTTAGATTATAAATGCTAATTATTTGGACCACAGAGTCTATGTGCCTGTTTAGAGGCAAACCTGTGGGTTAATGAAGTGTTAATAGGTGAATAACTAATTGCCAAGGTGTACCCAATTAAGTGATATCATATAAATATGTAACACTCACATGGGACGTCATTATGCTCCTGAGGAAGCTGTATGTTCAACAGCGAAACGCGTAGAGCCACCTACTTGCTGCAGCTGCTTAGAGAAGAAGACGCCGGACGCTTGAGTTCTAACACAGTCCCTCTCCCAGCGCGTCGCTATCCAGTACCACCGGATTCGGTCACCCGTGAGCAGGAAGTGACGTCAGACGCCACCGCCGGTGGCGAGGCTGGAGATACAGAAGGAGCGTGTGAATTACTATTTGGCACACTATCGCCGAAAGAAACCTTTATATGTACAATCCATTTGTACTTATTGTGAGTACATCTCCTATTTCTCTACATGAGATAAACTATCTGTTTTGCAACCTAGACTATTGGGCTGTTTTGTCTCTTTATTGCATGTATCATATTGGGATTTGAGCATTAACTCTGCCGAAATAACCACTCTGTAAGAGAATCTATCTGGGCCACTTTACATCAAGAGAAAAGCAACCTATCTCCATACTCTCTGACTGAGTCAGATCACTGCAATATTATTTCTACTTTGTTGTAAGTAGGAAATCTCAAAGAGCCAAGTTTCTCATCTAGCTCTTATTGCACTAATATACTGCACAATTATTGTTTTTATGTTTTCTTTATTCAAATGATATGTTCCTGATCTGATCGCTCCCTTCCCACCCCAAACCAAGACTGCATCTGTTGGAAATCTTCGCATATTTCCAGGAAAGGTTGAGAAGTATCTTTTCAGGTTACACTTCGTGATAAAGGGCGCACGGCCCGAAACACGTAGGTGTGCGTTTTCTGGATTACCCAGGGGTGATGTTTGATCCTTTTATTCATTAAAAGGTTGTTTTTGCTACCATTAGCCTCCTCCATTCATTACAGGCAGTGCACTGCCTTTTTTCATCTGTTCTACTATCTAATATTACAGAACTGATTTTAATTTAAAAAAATGTAAAGAAAAACCCATATAGGATTTTGCTACTTTTAAGACGGAATTTCTTTGTGTATCACCAGCATTATAAGTATCTATTCTGCTGCATTATTTTGTAACATTGTGACATCCTAACATCTATGGAGAGCTGAAAGTTCTGGGACATAACATTGACATCCATGATACCTGGAATTTCCTGGATCATAAATGACATCAGCTTCCTGATGTACTTTACAAAAATTTTTTATAAATAAGTTCATAACTTTTTAATAGGTTTAAAAAAAGTTTTTTTTTTTTTAAAGGAACGAGTTTATAACAGTTTTGAGGTGTAGTGTGTCTTTCAGAGCAAGCCTAGTCCTGGCGGTTCTGCATGGCTCGCATGACTGAGCTATCCTAGGATGTCAGTCATGAATAGGGTGACCGATACTGGGCTACGGTGCAGGGAATGAACACAATGCACTCACATATTATGCGCTGAAAGCGGAATAAACCTATAATGACCGCACCGCTATGAGGCAGGGAATAAACCTTTTGGTGACAGTGTGACCCTGCTCTTGCTGCGATCACTGTCCTTTGTGCAGTGGTGCAGGTCTGACTGATTATATGTTTTATGTACTTTTTTAAATTTCCTTAATGATAACTGGTTAAATAGTAGACATGTTTTTGATACTGTGTAGGCAGACAAGGAATCTCTCGTGTTACCGAAATGTAACTTGCAGTTTTCTATGCTTTAGTTCAGCGGTTCTCAGGCCACTCCTGAGGAAGCCCCGGCCAGAGCAGGTTTTGGGGATTACTGATGACTTTGCCCTTGCAAGAACTTGGATCATTTGTGGTTGCAATTGATTACTTTTCCCATCAACATGCAGTGGCTGTGGTCCCCAGGGAGGTTGGGAAACACTGGCTATTCTTTTCTCACACTGGGCGGAGATTTGAGATTCAACAGCTAAATACCGTTGATAAAATTAAAACAGATACAAATCCCTATATAGATGGTACTTATCCCCCAGATGGAGTTAAACAAAATATCCAAAAATGTCTCTACTCTCTGTTTGAGGTTGCAAGCAAGTCTGTGCAATCTAGCATACCTGGTTGCAATGCCCTGAAGTTTTCAATCTGTGGAGGCAAATCTATAAATGAAATCCTCAGTCTTGCCGTAGCTTTGATTTATGGTTAGCCGTACTTTTATAGACCACCATTCAACATCTCAACAAACAAAACTGCACATCCCATGTTTTCAGTTGGTATATGCAGTATCGCAGCTACATAGAGGCAACCAGTCCCAAACCTTAATCAAATCACAAAGTGTATTTGGGAGACCATAGCTATGGACAAGTTAGCCAGCTTCATGAACGATACCTTCCAAGGGGCTGATCGACAAAAGGGTGCCATGATTAAGCACACCTTTAGTCCAATTCAGATGAATGGGAGCGGAGCGTGCTAAAGCTTAGCAGCCTTTTGTTGAACTGTGCCCAAGACTTTAAAAAGACCTGGGATCCCTGGTACCACCAGTTTGGAGACGCTCACTTTGACGAAGGCATGTTTGCAATCTGACCGGTTTTTCTTCTCCACACACAATGGATATTAATTGTTCTTTCTTTTTTCACTGAATGTGTTTAATGTCAAAGTTGTATTGTTTAGATAGGGGAAGTTATTCATGCTCAGGAGTCAAAACCTTTCACTTAAGGCTTTGCCAGAGCCTCCCACAAAGTAGTAAGTCTTTCAGGCCTTAATGGGAACATATTTAACAAATGGTAGAAGAAAAAGTGTTGCAAGTTTGTTTTCTTTCTTGTAATTTAATTTCTTTAACAATAAAGCAGCAAACTGCATCACCCCCCAATAATTGTGTGTTGCTTTTTAGTTAAAAATAATTGTTTTCCTAATCTCTGGCCTGTGACTGCACTGGGCTCTCTGGGGAGGTCCATTGTGAGTGAGCTCCTGGACGCTTAATATCTCAACTGTTCAGATCAAATGAACAAAGCATCAGATAAAAACAAAAACAAAGAAAATTGCTGTGAAAAGTCAAGAGGAACTCTTTTTACGTAAATATAAAATAAATATGCAATAAGGTAAACGGGTTGCTGCTTAAAGCATGTACTGTTGCAAGAGGTTTGTCAAGTCCTCTTTTTAAATGTTTTTTTTTTTAAATGAATAGTGCTATAGTAAAGTAACGTCACATTTTATATACCCCGGGTGTTCCCTGGGACAACCACCACCAGGCTAAACAAAATAACATTCGCTCCCAGTAGTTTGTAGTTTTCTACATTGCTGGGTCTCACTGCTAATCTGTCTCTAGGCTCGGATTCCTATAAATAAAAAGAATGTATGTGGATGCAGCAATCCTTTGTTTTCCATGGTATTGTATTATTTGCTCACCTTGTCCTGTAACATAACAGACATATATAATGTCGATTAAAAAAAAAAAAAAAAAAAAAAAAGACACAAGTTGACTTCCATTATGAGAACGAAAGTTAGAACAGCTAGGCCTTTTTTTTTTTTTTGTAACTTGTAATTTTTATTGAAGTAATGTACAGGTACAAATCATAACGTGGCATAAACCCACTCAAGGGAAGTACATATGACATAGTCTTACAAATTAATACAGTGTATGTGGGATGACGACAGGACAACACAAGACGAGACTAACTTAGACAGCATCCATCTTTCGGTGTCTTGATATCTACCGTCGTATCCGGAGACATATAACTCGCCGCTGGATGACGGGGGAGTGTGGGGAGAGACATAAGGGAGGGAGGATATAGGGTTGGGGGAGGCATGTCTTCTCGTTGAGGTGAAAGCGGCTCTCGGAGGGTGCTTCTTCAGCTAGGATCACTAAGACCTACTTAATTATTTGAGCCCATGTACGAACACCTGCTGTCGAGGAACTTCTATGACCTGTTTGCCGATTTCCTGATGATTTTAATAACAAGATGGAATATAGGCTGGACCTGCCAAAGGAGAATGCATCTAGTGCTATCAATGCCAAATTGTGGCCCGTTCCACCCCGGGTATGTCTGTTTGGGCCAACCAGGGTAACCAGATCTTTAGATAATTGATGCCAGTGTCGTTAACTAGACTCGTTAACTTTTCCATCTGGCAGATAAACCAAATCTTGTTCCGAATCTTGGGGATGGAAGGAATCACGTTAAGTTTCCATACTGCTGCGATCTCACATCGGGTAGCTAGGGCAAAGTGCCCGATTAATTTGTTGTTTGCTCTTGAGAGCCCCCCTAGCGTTCTGTTCAGCAAGAACAGCCACGGGTCTAGGGGAATCGGGAGGCCCAAGATCCTCTGAGTCCAATCACGAATTTCTTCCCATAGAGGTGCAGTCCGAGGGCAAGACCACAGCATATGTAACAGGTCTGCCGACTCTCCGCACTGTCGAGGGCACCGCGGGGAGAGTCCTGGCACATACCTAGATAATTTTAGTGGGGTGTGGTACCATCTCATTAGGACCTTATATGCCTTCTCCTTTAGTGTGGTGCAGATTGAGCTTTTGGCAGCCGCTAGATAGATATCGCTCCAGTCCTCATCTTCTAGGGATTCTCCAAGGTCAAATTCCCATTGAGATCTGTATCTCGGGTGTCCCTGTCCATGGTCAGCAGAACCCACCACTTCTCCGTATAACTGCGATGTGAGTCCCGAAGTGTCGGATTCTGCCAGACAGAGCTTTTCAAAATTGGTCAGCGCTGAATAAAGGGCTAGTTTATTATAAAATGCTCGGACCTAGAGGTACTTAAAAAATTCAGAATGGGGGATATGCTTTTCAGATCTGATTTGCTCAAATGATTTAATTTTATTGCCACTGCCCTCCAAGTCTCTAAGGCACGTATATCCGGCCGTTATCCAACTAGAGGTACTACTGCACTGCAGACCAGGAGCAAAGTCGGAGTTCCCCCAAAGGGGGGACATCACGGAGTTTTTGGTGGTGAGGGAGTGATTGTGCTTTGACGTGTTCCATATTGACAGCGAGTTGGTCACAGAGGAAAGCGGCATGGCAGCACCTGTATGTGCTTTTTGGGGAGCCAGATCAAGGATTGCAGCTCTATCGGGGCACAGCTTGCCCTTTCTTTTTCCACCCATCTTTTCAATGCAGGGTTGGAGTGCCATTGGACAATTTGGCTTAATTGCGCCGCTTTATAGTTGGACCACAGACAAGGTACCGCTAAGCCCCCTGCTGTGGAGGGTCTTTTCATGGTCAATTTGTTTACTCTCGGTTTTTTACCTCCCCATATAAACTTGGAGATATCAGACTGAAGCGAGAGTAGGTATTTCAGTCTCAGTGGCACCGGCAGTGTCTGGAATAGGTATAGGATACGGGGGAGAAGATTCATTTTGAGACTTTGTATCCTACCTATCCAAGAGATTCTCTGGGAGGACCATTTTGAGATGTCAGCTTTTAGTGATCTGAATAGGGGGGGGGGGGGGTAGTTTGCCTTATAAATGTCTCTAACATCCTTAGTAATATGGACTCCCAAGTATTTAATCTGGTTCTGTTTCCAATTAAAATTGAAATTTAGCTTTAGTAGCTTTTCAACCTCTGTGGGGAGGCTGATGTTTAGAGGGGAATTTATTCTCCTGGAAGACACGCACAAAGACAATGATGCCCACTGGACGTCCCAAGGGACACCAGTGTTTCATTAATCCTTTAGTACCATCCATATAGCACTCAATGGGTTAACCTTTAGTGTCCTATTTTTAGATGTTTTTACTAAGATGCAGCAAATCGGAATAAGTTACTTATAAGGGCTTAAACGCTTGTGTACATCTAGAAGAACTCTTCTTTGTGGGCCATTTAAATATCATCACAACCTGCAATAGGAGTGAAGCAGGGAAGAAGCTGAGAACCAGTGGCCTTAGCGGGTGCATGGTGTCGAAAGCCTTGGTGGATTACTGTATGCTTGGCAAACTGCAATAACCTTCATTAGATCACCATAGCACTGCCGCTGTTTTAGCTTTCTCTTCACTTCAACCAGTTTGTCAGCCACAGAGCTTAACAAACTGCAGCCTGTTGTGCCGATGTCACGCCACGAGATTTAATATTCCTTGTCTACATATATTTTTCTGCTTACTAAATCAAATCCTGTCCTGTGTTGCACAGTGTGAAGGGGGCTGATTTATCTCCCCCCCCCCCATCGCCCCTCCTCAAATACTTGCCTTTTATATATTTTAATTGCCACTTAATAAAGGTTAGTTATTTAAGCTTTAAATATTTCATCATGAAGCTTGGTATATAGATGCCGATGTGTCAAACATCTGAAGTAGAGATGCTTCTTGTCTCCTGTTCAATGTAAAGCTTTGATGTTAATATGCAAAGTAATCTCATTTACTCACAGGTCAGTGTGGCAAAGTCTGCTTGGCAGATCATAAATGTCGTTTTTTTAGATTTATACATAAGCTCGTTTCTATATTGTTCCAGAAGTCTTGTGGTTTGTTCAGATGCAACTTTGCAAGCCTAAGGCTGCGGTCCCAGTCACTGCTACAGCGCACACCTCTGCGTGCGCTGTGAGTGTAAGCACCGCCCCTCAATGGGGCTGGGCCCAGTACTCACCTTCCCGTTTAAGGTGCAGCCGCGCTGTACTCGCAGTTTTTTTTTAACTCAATGGAATTGAGTTCAGAACTGGCGACGGAGGCGTGGCCAGGCCCCCGCCGGCGGTTCACCCAATGAGGGCGAACAAGCCACGTGAGGTCATGACCACGCCCCGCAAAACCCCGACCACGCCCCCTCCCGTCGCAGTCTCCCTCTCTCTAATGACCGCAGATCCCGGGTAGCGCTGTGCACGCGCCACCCCCCCCTGCCGGGCGGGCGTGTCACAGTGATCACTGGGACCGCAGCCTAAACCGTGCTGCCATGTTCTTTTTTAGAGAGAAGAGGCTTTCTCCTGGCAACCCTTCCAAACAAACCATACTTGTTCAGTCTTTTTCTAATTGTACTGTCATGAACTTTAACATTTAACATGCTATCTGAGGCCTGTAGAGTCTGAGATGTAACTCTTGGTTTTTTTTTTTGCAATTTCTCTGAGCATTGCATGATTTGACCGTGGGGAGAATTTGCTGGAACGTCCACTCCTGGGAAGATTGGCAACTGTCTTGAATGTTTTCCACGTTTGAATAATCTTTCTCACTGTAGAATGATGAACTTTAAATTGTTTGGAAATTGTCTTAAAAATCTTCACAGATTGATGGGTAGCAACAATAGCTTCTCTAAGATCATTGCTGATGTCTTTCCTCCTTGGCATTGTGTTAACACACACACACCTGAATGCTCCAGACCAGCAAACTGCTATATCTTCAGCTTTTATAGAGGTGGTTACACTTGCTGATGATCAATTAATCAAGGGCATTTGATTAGCAGCACCTGTCTGCTATTTAGCATCTTAATTCCTAAGGAAGCACAAAAATCTAGTCTGGATAATAATCCAAGCTAGAAAGGAAACCCACAATTGCACTCTATGGGGGCAACACAAGGTGGGACAATATATAATCCCAAACTGGTAGCCTGAAGTGCCCAACAACGCAAAATATTTTTTTTTTATTGGGGAACAATAGATAGTGTAACCTTAAGTGTAGGGTATATACAAGTGTATTAAAAATAAGGTGAACGTGACACGGTGTTAAAGAGGGTAGATAGGGCTCCTCTAAGGCCCACCACAGGTATCCCAGATGCGTAGGAAATATAATCCCCAAATTAGTATAGTATGGGGTATAGATAATGTCTAATTAGCATATACATGGGGTTCCTATGACGGAGCTCTGGTGATAAGCTGAATGAAAACTGGTGATGAAAAGCGCTGAATACAACCAGATCAGTCGAGTGAATATCGAGTACTGGGATATCCACTCGACTGATCTGGTTGTATTCAGCGCTGATTACATGCTTTTCTTTCATCATTTAGCTCGTCGGTCTTTACACATTACTTACAATGTCGCTATGTGGAGATAGCGTTATGCATGGCACCCTGCTGTTATAGCTTATGGGTTAAATAGACCACACATAAAGATCAGGCTTTTCCCAGCGATTTTAGCTACATATATATTAATATATCTATCTATCAAACCTATACATCTGCACGCCCCGGGCGAGTGGATTTAACACCGTGGCGAGCTCCTATTGGTCCAAGCAGCACACATGTTTTTTTTTTTTTTTTTTAATTTTTCCCTGCTCGCGCTGCTGTTTAATTTCCTCAACAAAAAAGGAAGGAGGGGGATAGGGAGTGATCAACTAAATCATACGGATTGTAATGTAAATAAATGATATTTATAATCGATAATTATCAAAGACAGTAGGTGCAGCTTTTGTTTCCCTGTTTAATTTCCTCCGTTCGCGCTGGAGGAAAAAAAAAAAAAAAAAAGCCGGAGGCGGGTTCATGTTGCTGCAGGAGCTTACCCCGCCTCACTGAGCAGTGCCCTCCCTCGCCTCTCTGAGCACGTTTCTCCTCCCCGTAGCAGCCAGAGAGTGCCTCCGCAGGCCCCCGCATATCCCCAATGGCCCCCGCTGGCCCCACTTACCCCCAATGGTCGCTGCATACCCCCAATTGCCGCAGCAGGCCCCCGCATACCACCATTGGCTGCCGCAAACCCCCACAGGCTCCCTCAAACCTCCGATGTCTCCCGCAAGCTCCCGATGTCACCCGCAGCCCCCGTTGACTCCAACATACCTCCGATGGTGAGCAGGACTCCCGGCGCCGTTTCTGGTAGTGTGTGTGTGTCTGTCAGTGTGTGTGTGTGTGTGTGTGTGTGTGTGTGTCTGAAAGTGTGTGTGTGTCAGTGTGTGAGAGTAGGATGACTGACTTGGTCTCTCTCTCTCTCCCTCTCTGTGTGCGTGTCGCTCTCTCTGTGTGCGTGTCGCTCTCTCTGTGTGCGTGTCGCTCTCTCTGTGTGTGTGTCGCTCTCTCTGTGTGTGTGTGTCGCTCTCTCTGTGTGTGTGTGTGTGTGTGTCGATATATGCTGTCGTGGTGATGTAGAATATATGGTATTGGTTGTAGCTATATGGTGTGGTGATAAGAAATGATGCTGTGTGGGATAGATATAAAGATTGTATGTGTGTGTAGATATATCATGTGGTGGCTGTTTTGATGTCGCTCTCTTGTGGTGTGTGTCGCTCTCTGTGGTTTAGGGGTGGCGCGTCTCTGGGGTGTTGTCGCTCTCTGGGTTCTGGCTTGTCTTCATGGCTCATGTGTGTCGCTTCTCGTGTCAGTGTGGTGGGTTGGGCTGTTCGACCCGTGTCCCGTCCTCCGTGATCCCACCACGGCAGTAGTATGGTCCGCAGGCGCTAGTCGCTCTCTTGTCGTCTGAGCCGGGGTGGTCGTGATATGTGAGTGTAGATCTATGTGTGTGTGGATATATGTGTTGGGTTTTTTGGTGTTTTTCGGGGCCTTTCTCTGGTGTGTAGATTCTCCTGGTTGGTGTGATAGATGCTTGGTGTGCCGGGGGGATGTGTCCGCGTCTCTGTGTGTGTGTGTCGCTCTCTGTGTGTGTGTGTCGCTCTCTGTCCTCTGCTGTGTCGCTCCTGTGTGTGTGTGTGTGTGCGCTCTCTTGTGTGTGTGTGCTCTGTCGTTGTGGCGCTCTCTGTGTGTGTTCGTCGTGGCAGTGTCGCTCTGTCTGTGTGCGTCTTTTGTGTCGCTCTCTGTGTTGTGCTCGCTCTTTTGTGTGTCGCTCTCGTGTGTGTCGCTCTCTGTGTGTGTGTGTGCTCTCCCGTGCTTTGTGTGTGTCCGTCTCTGTGTGTGTGTCGCGCTCTCTGTGGGTAGTTGTGTGTGTGTGTGTCGCGCTCTCTCTGTGTGTGTGTGTCGCGCTCTCTCTCTCTCTCACCCACTCTCTGTTTCTCTCTCACACTGTCTCACACTCTTGACCTGGATATCTTATTTACCCTATGTATCTTAACTGCCCTATACCTACACCGAAATAATCTATACTGCTTGCTTCCAGATCTGACTCAAGCTTCATACAGGAGACATCGGAATCCCCCCTAACCCAGAAGACAGGTAGGGAACACCTCACCTCCAACATATAACATTGCGGGAATGAGGTACCTGGACTGCGGATCAGGTAAGAACACACACACACACACACACACACACACACACACACACACACACGTAACAAGGACTAATTGTAGTATAATGTAATACAATAAATAAACTTATGTCAAAAACGAATGTTGTTCTTACTTGGAATTTATTCAATTTATTTTATTTGATTTTTTCAAAGCGGGTTGGGGGCGGGACTAGGGCGGGGCTGGGGGCGGGACTAGGTGGCGAGTAGATTTTTTGTTCGGTGAGTAGATTTTTGGGTGATTTGTCGACCACTGTATGTGTGTGTGTATATATATATTTTGTTTCTATATCGCTGCACGGTGTTTATATTATTTTGTTGTTTCTAATTCTAATTTGGATCGGCGTTACTGAACCTTTCAAAACATTATTTCAATCGACTTTAATGCAGCAATCCTCCTGACCCCAGATCTGTGTCTTTATTACTAGAAACAGGGTTGTGGTTAAACCAGATCGTTTTGAGCAAAACCATTTTTATTTTTTAGCTTGGACCCTCTAGTTTAGACTCATTTCAACATTAATTATCCTTGTGAACATAACATAAAATGGTTAGTGGATGTGACTACTGGATAGGTGGCTACATTATTTTTTAATTGTTTGACCTACAGGACATCTCAGTATTAG
The DNA here is from genome assembly GCA_036426205.1 of Ascaphus truei. Taxonomy (NCBI): domain Eukaryota; kingdom Metazoa; phylum Chordata; class Amphibia; order Anura; family Ascaphidae; genus Ascaphus; species Ascaphus truei. The sequence continues at coordinate 138,772,250 of CM071569.1, read as the reverse complement.
ACCGACATATACGAAAGAGATTTAATCTAGTTCTGTCCCCCCCCCCCCCCCCCCCCCCATAAAAAATTAAATGGCCCCATTTATATTTTTCTTTTTTGACAAGTGTGTGACGAGGGTTGTAATGTCATTGTTGCACACTGGTGAAGAAGTTAACGATGCCAATGTTGAGAGGAATGAAGGCCAAACGCACCACTTGTCCTGCGCCTTACAAAATGCAGTCCTAATTGCACACGTAAATAAAACAAGCGTCCTCTGGGTTCGTGCCTCGGTGCTTGATCTAACTCTAGCAGCAGACCTCACCGTAGAGCTATGTAGCAGGCAAGCTTCATGATTATTGGGTTACATGATGATTGCTACGAAAAACTTGGACAGGATACATTTCACAAGTCTGAAAATAGCAGCGTTTTGTAGTGCGGTTTTCAAATAGTCTGCATACTGCACATGTCCCTCGAAGACCATTTTGCCAAGTGAGTTGTGTTGGTCTGAGCAGTTATAAATGTTATCTGCATTGCTGTAGCATAGGGACTTCCCTGTGAAACCTCATTTAGATCCAACAGTCCAAGTGTGAGTCAGACAGGATAACCTAACAATGATTAGATTACAATAAACAAGATGTTTAGTGTATGTGGGAAAGGTGCATATTGTTGACAGTTATTTTTCCACAGACCTAGAGCTTAAAGCAGCAAAACACCTTGCACTACATCTTTATATTTATTTATTATTATTATTATTACAGGAATGAAGCAGCGGGTCTCAGGAGCTGAACCTCGTTAATTTCAGCTCCGGGGACCCCCAGCTTTCAGAGATACTTACCTCCGTAGAGGGTGCCGGTAGCTCTGTGGAGTTCAAATGTCCAGGTCCCGCGGACCAATAGAAAGCTGCACGGGATGACGTCACGGCTTCCTATTGGCCCGTGTGACACGGGACATTTGAACGCCACCATTTTGTTAGGCACACATGTTCCCTGGTTGATACAGGCACAAGGGGGGTAAGTATCTCTGGAAGCAGGGGGTTCTGAGAGCTGAAATTTAATGGGGTTTCGCTCAGGACACCCCCCTGTTTCATCCCTAGAACAAAAAAAATGTAGTGCAAAGGGTTTTATTGCTTTAATTTGTATGGGAACAATATTTTATGAGACTGCCATGAGAGCCTTTAATACCCTTTTCATGGATATAGAAATATGACATGCTGTATACCATTTTGATGCATCTTTATGCTTGCCTGATTATCACTATGATCCAATAATACTGAATTTATTTTGAGCAAAGTTTTGTTGTAGCAAACAGGAGAGGTAACCTCGCTCAGCTGGAGGGGACGTGCACCTCTAGGGAAAGTATTCATGGATACTAAAACAAGAAAAAGCAAACCCTGTTATGGGCTCTCGGACACCCTAGTAAGTGAATTGATAATGATGGTTAAAAAATTTTATAGGATAAATGTAAAATAATGGAGGTAAATAATGACTATTGATGCACTATAACCCAAACAAAGCACTAGAATGAGTGCTAGGGTCTATATCTATAAGTATATAGAAACTGAAGGGTATAAATGACCGACAAGGTGACAATAACTCCTTGTTGTGCTGGCTAGTCAGGGGTAAAATCATCTCTGTAACTACAGTGTGCATGTGGATAAACTGATACAATAGGTCTGAATACCCAATAGATAAATCGGGACGAAGCTCCAGAGTAGATAAAGGACAAGTACCTTTTGCAGAGAAAAAGCAGTGAGGGGTTAAATACCTACCCAGTAGGTAAAGTGTTAATGAGGCAATGGGTAGTTGCTGTGTATAGGTTGATGAATAACTCCTGCATAGAGCTATAAGAACGTGATTAGCTCAATAATAGCAGAAGTAACCTCACAGTAGGGATCCAGAATATATAATCAGCTAATAGTTATTCATAAACCCATACACAGCAAGGACATATTGAGCCATTAACACTTCTCTGCTGGATAGCTATTTAACCCCTCACTCCTTTTTCTCTGCAAAAGGGTACATGGTCCTTTATCTGCTTCATCCAGATGTATTTATCTATTGGGTAATCGGACCTATTCTATCATCTTACCCATATGCACACTGTGCAGTTACAGAGGTGATTTAAAGCTGCAGTTCAAGAAAAATTCTACATGTGTTTTTTTTTTTTTAAATAAATCGGTTCTGTTCTACGAGAAAATACTTGTAGCGTTTAAATAAAAAAAAAATATATATATATTAAAAAAAACATTTTTCATGTATTATAATGTTACAAGCATTTATTGTTTCTATAGCAACCATTTACAAAGTCACATCCCCTTCCTCTTCTGAAACCGGCTCAGACACACCTCTGTTTGAACAAAGCCCTCTCTCTAGCAGGGCACCAATTGTATCTAGTGACTGCCTGGTCACATGATCTTCAACACAGAACTTTGCCTCTTGGGTACTCTTCTGCTGTACTGACAGATTTAGTGAACCCCTGAGACTAATCTTTGCCGATCGATCGGCAACTTAGATAATCACTTGTCAGTGTGCAGATTGTATTGATGCACATATTATTTTATTTTTTTTTAAAAACGGCAGCTTGAACTGCTGCTTTAACCCCTGACTAGCCCAGAAGTTATTGTCTGCTTGATTGTCGGTCTTGGATGTGGCCTCTGTAGGTTCATTTATACCCTACAGTTCTTACATACTTATAGATATAGACCCTAGCACGCATTCTACTGCTTTGTTTGGGTTATAGTGCATTGATTGTCGTTATTTACCTCCATTATTTTACATTTATCCAATTAAGCTTGTTAGTGATCATCATCAGTTCACTTAGTAGGGTGTCCGAGTGCCCACCACTGGGTTTGCTTTTTCCTGTTCTAGTATCCAAAGTTTTGTTGCCTGCCATTTTTTGGAGTCCTTCTCTTTCCAATCCTTCTGTGTGTTCATGTTATTGCAGTTGCAGGTAATGCTCCTTTCTTTCTGCTTTCTGTAGTGCCTCCTCCTTGGCATCACTCCCCCTGCCTGGCTGTAGTGTTCAGCTTTACTCATTCACACTTGTTTTCTGCATGTGGTTAATTACAGTGCAAAGCGGGGAACTGCACTAATCTCCTCACTTGGGGAGTATGTGAAACGCACGTAGCAGAACGGGGAACCATATTAATACATTTGGCTTGGTGCACAGAAGCCATTCCCTGGCTCCTGGTTTCCGACCCCTTTTTCCATTGAAATCTGAGACCGCTTATACTAAATATCAGTGAGATCCATTCCAACCATGTCTGTAATTCCTCATACTCCGTACAAGTATCTCACGCATGCTCTGTTACAGATGTCCCAAGAATGATGTCAATTCAATATTCTCATACTTGGGTTTGCATATTAGATCAGCAATCTCTCCCTGCCCAGAGGATTTTTTTTTTTGTGTAGCCCTCTTTCTGACACTCTAAAGAGACTACGGGTACTGCACACACCTGCGGCTCCAGCAGATCTGAGCCTCCGCTAGCTGGGAGCCTGGGGTAACACTTATTTAGCGCAGTGCCTCCACTTACCCAGGATCCCCGTCATGTAAGATTCCCCTGGGCAAGAAACATAACAACACACATGCTTGAACTGGTTTTACTATAACGCAATAATAACCTTATCACTTAGCATTGGCAACCATACATAACACTCACTAATAACTGGCAACGTCCTTATAACGTTAGTGGCTCGGCCACGCTCCTAATGAGTAATGTCTCTGTCCCGTCACCGCGTGCCCCACACCGTGTCCATATACTAAATAGTTATCTAGGCTCAGTCCTTTGGCCACTCCACTTAGTGTCCCCAAAGAGTGTTCCCTAAGGCGGGATCAGCGCCTGTTGACCGGTGTTGGTGCACTTGTTGTAAATACCTTCCGGTCACTGCGGTGACCGGTAACAGCTTCAAAAAGGATCCGTCGATCCAACGCTTTGTTTCCTGATGTCACGATGCTCAGCTACCTGGTCCCAGATGACTGCAGCAACTGCAACTCTGCACTTGGTCCCTAACTGTTACCCAGTAAGGGAATAACGCTACCACTATAGGGTGTCCCTGCAGCAACTCACTCTACTGTGGCTCAGGGATTCTCTTAGGGGCCTGCGGGGAAGATCTGTCCTATGCAGGCGGGTCACGGACCCCCTGCACCCACACTACCTCTTCCTTCACCCTCAGGTTCCCCTCTGCCTAGCGTGGTCTCTCCCCCACGCTTACCTTTCCTCCTCCCGCAATTCCAGCCACCTGATTGGTTCCCAGACATCAGGTGACCGCGCTAGAACTCATGGGAGTTGTAGTACATCAACGGAGCCTTTCCCTTATTGGCCCGTCGTTCGCGCGCTTGCGTTGCGCCAGCGCGACCTCTGCTCTGCCAGTGCCCTCTGAATGTTGAGCAATAACATGGCGGCGCCCTATGCTATCGAGCCGCCGCGGAACCTTACACCACGCTCTCTGGGCACGCACTGCAGCAGCATAAGGTGCCTAACACACACACCCCTACATTTAATTAATATTTTTTTCAGTTAACTCAAGCAAGACTGCCTCTGCCTCTGTCCCGCTTCCTCATACCTCGCTAAGGGTTACATTATCTGTGTTGTGGGGTCCAAGTTCTGAATGGCTCCATTTTCTTTCTCTTTACCTGATATATTTATAGTAGTTTCCCTCAGAGCTCAATTCATGTCCAAGGTTCAGCTTCTTTTCAACAGCCAAAAGAAAGTCATAAAATACACCTAAAAAAATATAGTGAGGTTGGGAATCTGACTTAAAGCTGAAGACCAATTAATATCGTACATGTGTGATTTTTATTTTAATTTTAAATCAGTTCGGTACTATGAGTTTCCCCCGTGTGCACCCCTGCCTGCTCTCCTCGGCGCCTCGCACCCCCCACTCAGCCCCGGCACGTTACCATGGGACGTCTGGTCACCATGACGACGCGTCTCTGGTAGGGAAGGTAAGTGTTATAGTGGGCTCGCACAGTTCCCCGGCATTTAATTTAAATGCCTGGGAGGAGAGCACGGGACCTCTATACCTGCCGCGCCCCCCTGTTCTAATGTAACAAGCATTTTTTGTTTAAATAGCAACCATTTACAAAGTCACAGATGCTGAGTCAGCACTCCTGCAGCCATTTAGTGAACCCCCAAGCCGAATCTTTGTAGATCAATTGGCAACTTCGCTAATTGCTTATCATTGTGTGGATTGTATTGATGCACATATTAAAGGGGGGGGGGGTGCTGCTTTAAAGGGTATCACACCGAGCTCACTTTCAAGGTGAGTTGTGTTGGTCTGAGCAAACTGCACCTTTAAATTAATGATCTGCCTGAATAAGCCACCATGTTAATGGAAGGGCAAATAACCTGCCGCTCAGATATACAGGATGACATTTAAGAGGCTTGAACCACAAATGACAGGATACACGGAAGCATGATAAAGGCCTTTTAAATTGATTATTGTAGTTAATATGTATGGCGCCAGCTGTATCTGATCATCCAGTGTAGAAAATGCAGGCCTACATCAGTGTGACATATTCAGCGTTCTGCAGGAAAGGACAGATCGAATCAATAAGGAACAAAGGGACGCATGGGCAGCAAACAGAACCTGGCAAGTTTAGACTGTGACTAAGTGTGTGCGACTTTGAGGGTGCTGAGTGTTACTGGTGTAATACTGTATGCTTTCTGGTGTGTATATGGTGTAATATAACAATGCAGTCTGAGGCTGAATACTCCTCTGTGCTTTGTCAGTACTAGTTTATGTAGCCCCTTTGCAGACCTGCCAAGTCCCGGGAGCGGCCGAGCAGGCCCCCCTGAGCCGCCGGGCCTAGGACAGTAGTCCCACTCTTCTATAGTCCATTTTCTTTTGCTTTGTATAGGAGACTGTAAGATTTAGAAAAAGATTAGTCTGCTATCATTTAAATTTAATTCATTTTTCCTTGAAATGCCTCATATAGGCTGAAGCTTATTACTTTTTGACCATTGGTTTAAACTGTACCCTCAATAGTGATGGTTCCTTGTTCATAAAATGTTATCCTATTTTCTACCTTTTCTACATCACGTAAATTTTAATGTTCATACAGATGAAGAAATAGCCTCAGGTCACACAGCTTACTAAACTCCTCTGTAGATATTCCTATACGTTGGTGATGCAATGTTTTAATTTTTTTTGGTCCGAAACAGAATAAATAGGAAAATTGCTTGTAGCCAAGAGGTGTACAGTCTTTAAGTTGTAATAACTCTCAAGGGCATTCATACATGTTATTCATACATGGAACCATCAGAACGTCGCAGGTCTCCTCAAGTGTGCTGTGAAAGCCAGTATGCACAGATGTATCTGAGGCTTGTAAGAAACTGGTCTTTCATTGAACCTGAAACCTTCCATAAACCTCACTTGCATCTCCACACTGAAAACACCCCAGTATTTATTCCAAGACCAAAAGTGGCACTTTTGGGGGGGGGGGGGGGGTAAGACCAAATAGATCTCGACTTAATCTGATACTTTTCAGACTATTACACTGTCCTTTTCGGGAGAGAAGAATCTTGCCATTGTTAAAATATGTAGAGTATTTATTTAGGTTTTCTTTTAGCATCTAGCAAAAGAGCACGTGGGAAAAGCAGTGACACAAGGCCTCTGGTTTGTGTGATGTGAGCCACAAAGTGCACTAAGCTTCTGTTTTGGACGCGTTCCTCTTGCAACTGTATAACACGGGTGTCATAGTTTAACCACAAGAAAGTGATAGTATTGAAAGTAAAAGTCAAAGCGGTATGACTAATCCTTACAGTATGTGCATTATAAGCAGACATAATGAATTATTTACGCAATTTCAAGACAGATTGCTTTTTGGTAGTTTTCCAAATGACATTTTAATAATTACTGGCAATTTACTTGTAATAGCAAGACTCAGACGTAGAGCCACCAGATCCTAATATCAATGGTTACGGAAGCTCAGCAGGGCCTCACTACCTGTCTCACTTTGTCTTGCTTAGGTATTGTGTTCGTGTTCAGGAAATTGTCACTCGGTAGAAACTCAAGTAACACTTAGAGCAATTTACAGATAGATAAAAAAAAAGAGGCCTGGAAACGTGAAATTCGGTTATGTTTTGATATTTTTGTACTTCCTTCAGAACACCGACATTTGGCACGGTAAACAGTTTTTTTATTATTGTTTAGAAAACCCCCAAAAAGGTAGGATGCATTCGGAGCCCAAACATGTTAAACATAGGTGTCATTAGAAATGTTTTGTGTGTACAGCTCAACCCCGTTATAACGCGATCAGTTACAATGCGAATCCGCTTATAACACGATGCAAGCGTGGCTCCCATCTTTCATATTTATGAATACTTTACAACACGATTATTGGTTTCTTAAATACTTTATTGTACAGTGCATACAATTGTACATTATTTCTAACGCGATCCACTTATAGCGTGATGTGATCCTTTGGACCCCAAGCACAGCGTTATAAGGGGGTTGAGCTGTATTTATTTCTTGATTTTAGGAAAGCATTTAGGGAAATCTGACTGCAATAGAATGTAATGGTATTGTAGTAACACGAACTCATTGATGATCGTAATGATTACCCATCCATTACCCTGTAGTCAATTACTGAGGCTTGTGGTCTTGACACTATTGGTACGTTTGGGTCCCAGGTCTTTATTGCTGAAAGGAACCGGCTCTTTAATACTCTCCATAAGGCTTCTCCGGAGGAGAATAGATTTACAAATGCTTCCACTTCATTGTCAAGGTCACGTACAACAGCATCAATTCTTATTTTTACATTGGTTCAATAAAAGAAAAGGGTTTACATGTGGCAAAGATCAACATTTTTTTCTTCTGGGCCAACAAAGCTTTTTATTGGTTTAATTGGGTTTCTTTAAAAAAGTTGTGTTATTTATCAAAGTCTCTTGGCTGCAAACGTTGACTGAACTATGGCAGGCGATTTTCTAATATGTTGGGACTGCTACTTTGAGCCATGTCACTTTATACAGGTATGAGTTTGCAAGGAGAACATATATGCCATGTCTGAATAACTACAATGTTATCTTAGTTGTCTCCTTTGCTGTTAAGAGCCTGAAACACAAAGTAGTTCATAAAATGGCCAAGTAAAACCAGAATTGTATTCATTGTGTCCTTTTGATGTGTAGAATTGTACACTTTCTTTGTTAACTGATGGGCATTTGGAAGTAAGATAAGACGAAGTAACATCCTGTTTGCCCCCTCTGTACTAAGGTCGCCTGGTGGGCGCGCTGGATGCTGTGCTGGACTCCAACGCCCGTGTCGCCCCATTTCGGATATTACTTCAGGTGCCGGGATCTCAAGTTTACTCTGCCATTGCTTGTGGTGAGTTATTGAACGGATCAGAAGTTTACTGGGCCATAGCAATTGGTGAGTTACAGAACTGGCATGTTAAGCATGTTCAGTGACTGCATGATCGAGAAGCTGAAGGTAACTTGGACGACGGTGTGTGCGCACGCACGCGGTGGCACGAGCTTAATATGTTCTCCAATAACAGAAGTGCACATTCTAACAGTATAAATCACTCACCTTCCTTCCTTTTTAATTCCCGCTTAAAGTTGTTCACCCTTTGGAAATGTTTTTTTATCCAATAACCATAGGAGGGCCGGACTGAATGGGGCGTTAAGGGTTACTGACCATGAGCAGACCACTTCACAGCTTTTGCTGCAAGATAATCTGCATTGTGTAGCGGATGTACAAGACTCTCAGTTTTTTGCTGTGTGTAGTGTGGTTTAACAAACCGATGGTGTGCATAATGTATTGTGTTTTGACACCTATCTTAGGTGTCGGGAGCCATCAACTAAAAGGCTTAAATGTTCTGTGACATGTTTGCTGAAAACAAATACATCTGTTACTTAAATGATTGATTGATTGGTTTGGCTGTGATAAAGAAACTGAATGAGGAGACAGACTTGAAGAGGAGGTACAGAATAGATGTGTAGTGTGGACAATGTGAGCCAGTTCTCTAACTAGAAATAAAGAGGCGCAGACAGAGGGAGACTACACGAGGCAGTAATGTATATTAAGAGTAACATGCAAAGGTTATGCTCGCACAGAATTACAGCGGCCAGTTATCTAACACATGTTCTGAATCCAAGTTTTGAAATGGGAATGTGAGAAGATAGGAGAAATGATGGCACTGTGTGTGCGCCTGCTTCTGACAGAAAAACACATTTGCTGACAATACCCAAAATAAACAATTTTGGTGTAGACCTCTTCTCAATCATCAATGTCTCCATCAAATCTGGCATCATTTCAAAAGGGGGGAGGGGGGCGGATGGTTTGCTCCAACTCAATTCTGACCCATTTCTGAAATATTTTAGGACCCTCTTATTCTCTGAGTAGAGGAAAATATTTACAATGAGATGCTGCGTTTTCTTTAGAGTGATTTCTGTGGTTACGCTAACACCTCTTTTAAGAAGGGCCAGTGTGAGCTGAAAAGTTGTATGGAGTATTTGTTCTGCATGTTGGAGTCTTTCAGATCACTTTATCCTTATTTAGCAGAACTATAGTTATTTTTTTTTGGTGGCCGCTGCTGTTTTTCTGAGCTTTAGTTTGTTTTGTTGAGTGGCTCAATTGTGTTATTTATTTTATAGTAAGTTTGAACTCAGCTTTGCCGTCAGGAATATTGCAATCTCCTTTTCCCTGGAGATGTGGAAAAATGTATATAAAGTTGAGAGGAAAAGTATCCTGTTTTGTACCACTAGCTTATTTTAATAAACACACACAACCCCTGTAAGCGCTGAACCCAAATTCACCACATCATATATAATGTGTCAAAAGGAGAGCTACTAGGATTGTGACCTAATGCAGGGGTGCGCAAACTGGGTGGCGCGGGATTTTCAACCAACTTGACAAATTATATAGTTAAATACTTATCTGTATATCTTCTCATAAGCAAGGGTCAATTCTTTGGCCAAAGTATTTGAAGCCTACAACCACGTCACAATGTGGTCCCTCTGTAGGTCCTAGCACTGCTGTACCTGCAACAAGCTCTCAGAACCTCTCTGCTGGAGGGAGAGCTGTCTTTATAGGCTGGTCATTTACAGGTGCTGAGGAAGAACTGCAGTTAATGGTAACGGGGAGGTGGGATCACGAACCTCCAAGTTGCTCTACCAACTGTCATAATATAGCATACTTTTTATTTCTAACGCAAGGTATTCTTCATGTTCCTTCATGG
>CM071569.1:138712093-138757093 GCA_036426205.1 Ascaphus truei | reverse complement strand
CTAGTTTGCAGATCCTGGTCACATTATTTGTGTTGCCAGATGTGCAGCAAAAACAAATATCACTTGTGAGAAGATTCACGTGTCTCGGGTGAAAATGCAGTTCTTGGTAGTGGTGTATACCGGCCTGCTGGCTGTTCCTAAAAACCTGCTGTGAATGTCGGTAATGAGTACAGGGGACAGTACTTGTATGCCCAAACCATCCCAAAACAGCATTTGAAGTCACAATTTGGTTTTGGCCGGGCAAATCCGTGCGATATGCTACGTTAAGAACTCTTGTAAAATGAGACTTGGCCATGTTATTGAGATGAGCTGTGAGACAGCATTTCGCATGGAAATGCTTGGCCAGAGAGAGTGCCGCCTCCAGGCCTATGATAATGTGGATAATGAGAGAGATCATATGTTGTATTAAATAGAAAAATACAAGCGTAATGCTGCACACCATAAACTGATTACAGATACTTGCTCTTGATCCAGGGGAGTCCCTGTCAGTGAAAAACTCCAAAGTCAGCAAAAGAATTGAAGGTTCAGGGCTCTTCACTTGAGAGAGACCACTTTTTGTTGGTTGAAACGTTGTGTATATTGTCATATAATAAATTCTTTGGAAATCCGTGGAGCCCTGAACCTTCAATTCTTTTGTATTAAATAGAAACACACTTGATGCTTAATTAAAGTCGGTGGCGGATTTCCCATAGGCCCGGGCCTAGGGCGGCAATAATGTCTGCCCTCGATATACTTTGGCCTCTCGGGCCTGATGGGAAGTCATTTAGCTGTGGTTGCCGCCTCCTATCCTGCTGCCCCACTCCTCCTGAATCGCAGCGTCAAATGAAGCCGCGGACGTCACCAATGTGACGTTGCATTACCATGGCAACGCGACACCGTGCGTCGTCACGTTGGTGGCATCCTTTGATGCTGCGATTCTGAAGAAGTAGGAGGGTGTGGCAGGTAAGGAGTCAGCTGCCACGGGGCGGCAGCTAAGGGCCACGGGGTGGCAGATTTTGAAATCCGCCGCTGCTTAAAGTGCAAGCAAATGTGTGTTTTGTTTTGGGAGTGATATTTCTCCATAATTGTATTTTTTGGGGGGCTATTCTGCACGGGAAAACTCAGTTTAGTAAATAGGTCCCTATGCGATATATATTACAGATAATTAAACATGACCACTAATTCTGATACAGTACAAGACCTTTAAGCAGGAACGGTCTAAACCAGCGTGTCAGATTTATGCTGCACACTTTCTGTAACATGCTGCTGTTGGTAGTTCACATCTAGTGAGATGTTTTGTTGTCATGTTAAACTCAATTAGAGCGGTCAGCCCAGCCCACTTGCCCCGTGCAATGCCGGCCTGTGTTCCTGACCCTGGTATTTCTCCCACATTTAGACGTGACTGCCTTGCCTTTTCTTTCTCATTTTGTTTTGAGGAATTGTATGTCGTAGGCAGCTACAGTATTTTTAACTCTTAAATCTTTAAATCTGTACCCACAGCAGTTAAGACAAACTCTGGTGTAATAGAGAGTTAAGTAAACGTTGGATGTGCAGTGCTGCTGTATGCAGACACCATTTATACATTCAGAGGAACCAAAACAGGAAGCTGTGTAGTGTCTGTCTCTCCTGCTGCACCATGTATCCTCTCCTAATCACAGTCCTTGTAAGGAGACAGCGGCGGACCTACCATATGTGCAGCCACCCTCCCGGCTGTTGTGCAGGGTCAGCGTCTCGTTGCCCCTCCCTCCCACTCCAGGCTCTGCCTTTGCATTCTGTTTCCTGCCGGAGGGGCTGGCCCCAGCGGTCCTTCCGGTTCCCCATGCGACCGCCTGGGTGGGCTCCCTCCACTACCACGCAAAATCCCGATCCTCTAGTAGAGGCCTGAGTGGGGTTGGGATAGGGCATGGTGAGGTAGGAGGCAGTCAAAGCGAGTAGTGGGGAGTGGAGAACATGTGGGGAAGAACATGGTGGGCGTGTGGGGGAGAGGGTTGTGAGCATAGCTTTAGCATAGCACCTTTACAATAGCATGAAATGGAGAACCTTGCAATATTCCCGATACATCTCTATGCCAGAGAGTTTCCCACCTGCGGCCATGGACCATCCGACACCGAGGGATCATGTTTCGGTTGCCGGACCAAGAGGAGGGTCCACCCTTTCAGTGTAGGACATCCCCTAGAAAAGGAGCAAATGGCGTACAGAGTACGCTATAAGGGCCTCTGGTGTGGCACTTTTTCATGATGTACACTATGTCATATGGGCACTGAAGGGTTTAAGTTTGCACTGAAACAGAAAAGCAGAATGGGCAATATTTACTAAATGGTGTTATACCATAAGACCCCTTCCAGTGCTGCAAGATCTCTTACAGCCAATTAAAGTGAAAAGGCCAGAAGTGTCTTACGGACCGCTTAATACTATGGCCCTTTGTGCATTCATATCTTAAAGTCAAATATATTTATTATGTGGGCTATTTACGTTTTTGGAATTTGTATTGGTGGCAAACAAGAAAAAAAGGCGGTGTATAATTACAAAAACGCATGTAACTTGTGCTACAGATTTAGCATATATTATTGCCCTCGTTCACGTGAAATAGCACGTGCGTTATCTCCTTAACCATTGTTTCAAATAGCGTTACTGTTGCAGAACGTGCCCGGGTTAATGCAACGCACCCCGTTCATGGGTATAATAGCTACGACATCTGTAGATCAGTCATTGAAGATCCCTGTTTACCGTCTCCACTGCAAATCCCCTGGACAATGACAGGGATGAGCGCTGGTGAAGGATCCGTGACGGGCATGTGCAGTGCTGCAGCACGAGCAATGAGGACAGACTTTGGATACATTGTGTTCTCAAGCAGGGCATTTATATTCCAGCTTTCTTAGATCCTCTGCTCTGCCCAACAGAGAGAACTTGATTTCCGGCGTTTCTTTCCCCCTGCGTTGGTTATTCTGTTCAGTTTAAGTTAACATTACCTGCGAGCACATTGCACCGCCAACACACAACACAGGATAAGGAAAGAGGAAGTGCCTGGTAAACACTCTTGATTAGGAAGGTTGGCCAGAGGGACAAAAAGAAAGACATTTTGAAAGGTGACTGCTCAGCAAAGATAAATGAGGCAGGACTGATGGCTCACAAGGAGTATAATGAGATCATTAGGTTTAGGAGATTGGAAAGTACATGTCCCTGGTAGATTGAGATAAACATGGACCTGTGTCAATTTGATATTGCTACTTTAAAACATTTACTAAAAGGCTACTAACTTATGCCTAATTTAATGTATTAAGTAACACCTCATTCTATAATAATTATAATAAAATACTTGTATTTTAAAATTGCTTTGCAGATCACGTTTGCACATTTCATTGTGAAATCATTAACAATATGGAGAAATGTCGAGTATGATTTAGGGACACCTACAAACGTCAGCAGTTCGGGAGATACTTTAGCGCACCGTTCTTGCGTTTTTGTTAGGCATTTGTTTCATATTGTATTATTCCAACAAAGTATCCGGCCGCTCCTCCTTCTCTTACCGTGAACCTCACAACTGGAACAGTCTACCGGAGACACAAAGCTGCCACCAGTCTAAGGCCTGGGACATAGTGAGTTGAAGCTCACGTGACCGCTCCCATCCAATGGGAGCGGGGGACTAGCCCCGCCTCCCGCTCCGCCTCCTGGCACGCATCTGCTCCACCTCCGCCCCGCCTCCGCCTCGCCCCATGAGCGCGCTCACTGCCTCGCCTGCAAGGACAGCGAGCTTCAAGACCACTATGTCCCAGGCCTAAGGCTGCGCTTATAGTGCCTGGTGACGGCACGTCGCTCCAAAACAAATCCATTGAATCCGTCGCATGCGCTTATAGTAAGCGTGATGGCGACGGAGCGACCAAAAATGTTGAAGCCCGTGAAATTTGATTTTTTTAGAGACATTCGCCACATGTGACTGTCTCTAAACCAATCACAGAGCGCTACCCTACTCCTTGGTGACGTCACTGGCCTTGTCGCCAGCGACGTCGCTTAAAACTAAAGTTTAACTTTCGCCAGTGGCGACGGGTGACATCATCGGTCGCGTCGCCGACACTATAAACGCGGCCTAAGTAATTTCAAGACTTCAGCTGTCTCACATTTTAATCTGGTCTGTAACTGTTACATCCATAACATATTATCTCTTACTGTTCTGAAATGTCTGTTATTGTAATGTATTACCTCTGCTCATCTAATGTAACCATGTATTTGTAACCTTGTGTTTGTCATCATAACTCTGTGTCCAGGACATACTTGGAAACAAGAGGTAACTCAATATTACTTCCTGGTAACACATGTTATTAATCTTTATTAGCACTTCTGAGAAGCAGGATGAATTGTATGTATTTTTCTGCTTTTCCTGTTCTTAGCTAAGCTTCTGGCCTAATTTCAAAAGCAACCAGACTTGTATAGGATTATGAATGAAATATTCCACAAATGTGACCTAATCGGCCACTAATCTACAAGTAAGAGAAGCAAGAGGGACTACTGATTTAACCTGTTAGCTGCCAAAGCAAGTATTTCAGTGCCGTCTAAGAGGGAAATACCTTAATGCCCCCCCCCCCTCTATATTCACCATCAGTTATTGGTTTTCTTAAGAAATACATGGTTATTAAAAGTGATCTATAAATAGAAAACAAAGAAGGGTGGGTAGCCGTGTTGGTCCTTTCTTCCATGCAGTAACCTAAGGCTGCGGCCACGGTGCAGCGACGCGCGCTTGGCGCAATCGAGTCAGTGTTATTCGATATGCATGTCCACCTATGCTTAGCAATGCTCAGCGCTTGGGGAGACAGGGAAAATTGAATTCCAAGTGCGCTTAAGGGTCACATGACCCTTCAACAACAAATCGGCACCTGTCAGTGCACACACACGTCCCCCCCCCCCCCCCCCCCCCCCCGCATTAGGGAAATCACCCCCCCCCCCCCCCCCTCGCACGTTCCTGTAGTACAGGCTAGCGCGCATGCACAGAGAGTTGGTGACGTAACGGCTCTCGAGCATGAGCACGCGTCGCTGCAGCCTTAGGAGGGAGATGGAGTAGAGATTATGATATACCTTTTATTGGAACAACAAGTAGTTCCAAGCTTTGTAACCTCTGGGGTTCCTTCATCTCGGGTTAGCTGCCATAAATGGAAGTAGCTGTGCAATGCCAGGGCAGCAGAATATCTGCAGCAGCACAGCGAGTCTAAATAACGGCACTCTACAGCCAATGCATTCACCTGTGTGTTGAAACCACTTGAATTTCTTATAAAAGTCTCTCTTTTTCAATACTCTGTACCCTGGGTATGCTTTTTCTGTGTTGCTTACAGATAGCTGGAGGTAGTGCTGTGTGGCCCATCTGTTCATGTGCTCAGGGACAGCAAAGTGCTGGATACCCTCCTGGCACGGATTAATTAGAGCGAAAATACGCAACTCAAGATTTTAATGCTAAAGAGCCGGCAGTTAGCGGTGTGCGCGATCATTCAAAAGGAGAAAAATGAGCGGTTACATGGCATGTATTATAGTTAACATTGGTGCCTTACAAAGGATCCTTTACATTTGGAAGGTCTGCAGAGCATTGAAGTACAGTTCATATACTGTATGCAGGACAGAGCTGCTCTGGAATACGTAAGGGCTGTTCTATAGAGGGTGCGCTTGCGGCACTTATATTTGGCTGTGGTTTGTCAGCCTTCCTATAATAGGACCGCGCGCGCGCACGGCAGTGAGTGTGGAGGCGGCCGACAGGGGAGAACATTGGGAAAATAAAGATTTTGCGGCGGGTTCCCCCTACCTACTACGCGGATACCGCTGCCGGAGGCATCCCCGCCCACCCGGGAGTTCTCCCCCAGCCCGGTCGCTACCCGGGTTGGTTCCCGCTGGTTTTAGCGGATGTGTAGTGATGTGTGTGTGTGTGTGTGTGTGTGTGTGTGTGTGTGTGTGTGTGTGTGTGTGTGTGTGTGTGTGTGTGTGTGTGTGTGTGTGTGTGTGTGTGTGTGTGTGTGTGTGTGTGTGTGATAATAAATAATTTATTCTTGCCAACATATTTATTATAAACGTATTTATAATACACAATCTACACATACACACACAGTAGTACCTCACTGTGTCACTCACAGCATACACACACAAAGTGTGCGGCACAGGCACGTGCACGCGCACGGCCGCACACTATATTACGGGCGTATGGCTGATAATGCCTTCTGGATAAGTCGCAATGCAAAGTTTAAAGGCGCTGCTAAATAAATATAATAATCTTGGTGCAGCGTCATATCATGTAATAAGTATTACACCTATAAACCCATCGGTTCTAAGCCCTCGGAAAACAATTGCACACTGTACAAACACTTATTCTGTGGAAGTGATCCTTATTACGTTCCTCTAGTCAAGTCTCATTCGCTTTTAGTGTCTCGACGTCCAGTATTGCAGACAACGTTTAGTGGAATATATTGGGGAATCAAAAGCGGGCAACACCCAACCGAAGGGGTGATATCTTCCCACTTTCTACCAGGCTATATATTTAATTTATAGTTTAAAAGATTTGCACCTTTTTTGTCTGTGTCCTAAAGATATGCAGTTATTGTTGGGTCTGCTCTCCTTATTGCCTAAAAAAAATAATTGATTGGGTATTCTGGGGGAAGGTTTTACCTTTTTCCTTTGGGATAGTAATGATGATTATAGTAATGCTGGTATTTGCCATAGGCTGTTTGCCACAAGCTGTAGCACACAGGATTACAGGTATGTTGTTTAATGACTGCCCTTTGGCTGAAGTGCTGTTAGGAAAGGTGCAACTTCAATGCAAGAGCGCACAATCATTTGGAGCATGTCAACAAAGCTCATTTAGCACCTCGATGGTAGATGGCGCCTCAATTACTTTTTCAAAAGAAGGTAAAAGTTGTGATACTTAATGCAACTGGTTCCCTCCTACTTCAGCCATTGCCACAAAGCACTGCAGAGAAAATGTTTCACCCCTTTGCGATCAGACAGGTGACTTATAAAGAGAAGCGTTGCAGTAAAGGTCTTTTCGGCAGTGAAGTAGTTAAATGATGGGTTTTGTTCTTCATGGCATTAAAGTTTATTTTCTTGTTCTTCGTGATAACATTTATGTAAAGCAGGTCTAGAAAATAAAGCGGCTTGAGAGAAGTGTATTTGTTCAGCATAATCCTGCTGGGATGTTAAACAAGTCTCCTGTTATTCTTTGAGATTAGTATAAATAAAAGTCCATTCTTTGACTGGTACATTAAACGTTGGAACAATCTGCAGGGTTCTGCCTTGTTGTGATGGGGGTTACAGAGCGCTCTTAAATCCCCTCTTTGTCCTTCATAACCGATATGCTACTGATTGCTGTTGTAAATAAACAAAATAACCATTGATATATTTTGTACCATCATATTTTTCATCACATGCAGCACACTACTGGTTGGTGTAATTTAACAATATTTGTTAACGCCTTTTAGACACAAACCGTTATTTATCTGTAAGGGATTATGTAGGGAGAGTGGTGCAGCCTTAAAATGTTTTAATTACCCTGGCTATAAAAGTGGGATTGATAGTCTGAGTTCTGCATGGCATGTCTTTCATTTCCCATGCACCATTTCTTTGGATCGCCATTCACTCGTACTCAAGGTTACAATCCTCCTGTCTAATAAAAGCGTCTCTTATCTTCCTTCTGTCTTGTGATGTTCGTGGGCTGATTTAGGTAACACAACTAAAAAGAACTTGGTTAAAATAGAAGTGTACATTTTCGTGGTTTACACATAAGTTGTACAATAGTCTGGGAGGAAGTGCACCATAATATGCCATAATTAAGTTTGGCCTCTACAGTGGTCTACATCATTTGGTCACGGCTTTTTTGCCGCAACGAAATGATTTGCCTGGCACTTGGCCGCAACTAATGTTAATACCTAATACTAACGTTACTCCCTACCCTAAAAACCTTAACCCCCTATCCTTACCATTAAAAGCCCTAAAGTTAACCCACCTACCATAATCACTAAAACCCTTAAAGCAGCAGTCCCAGTACCCGTTTCCCGCTCCTTTAATTAGTGCATCAATACAATCCACACAATAAGTAATTAGCTAAGTTGCTGATTGATCGGCGAAGATTCGGTTTGAGGGTTCACTAAATGGCTGTCAGTGCGGCAGAAGAGGACCAAAGATGCAAAGTTCTGTGAGGAAGGTCATATGACCAGGCAGTAACTGGATACAATTGGTGCACAGAGAGAGGCAGGGCTCAGAAAGGGGTGTGTCAGAGCCTGTTTCAGAAAGGGATGGGACTTTGTAAACGGTTGCTATAGAAACAAAAATGCTTGTTACATTATAATACATTAAAAATGTAATTCGGAGTTGTTTCAATAAAATGGTACAAGTATTTTCTCATAGTACAGAACTGATTTATTAAAGAAGCACACATGTAGGATATTGCTTGGTCTGCACCTTTAAAACGTACCTAATGTTAGAAGCGGTTGGTGTCCAGGGTCGGCTACAGTGCAGGGTCTGTCTGCAGCCGACCACCGTCGGTCAAAATAGCCGCCGACAAATTCCCATTCTGCTCTGCAGTGCTAAAGCAGTATGATTGAGGTTAGTCGCCACATGCTGTATGTACATATAAATGCAGTTCTTCACAGCACATATTATGGGGATGATAGTCTTGGAAGAAATGTGACAGGGTATTCTTTCCCTGAAAGAGCTGGAGACCAGTCTTCTAGCAGAGATGATGGAGCTTAGATAGTAAAGGAATTCATAAACACTTGAAATAGACACAGTGGTATCCTTTATATGGGGGGAAATGTAAGTGGATGTAATGCTACACAGCTGCTCAAGTAATCCATGGCTAATAATTCTAAGTTTATATGTAAAACATTTTGTCCAGTTGAAACACATTTTTTTTCCACATAACAGAAGTTCTCCGGTTTATTGAAGTTGATCAGATGCTTAAGCTGTACTGGACAAGGTTTGGTTGACAGCCTCTGATAATTACATTTGTTGCATTTCAGTGAAGCTTGTGATCCCTTGGGTCGATATCCAGAAGCTTGAAAGAGCATCCAACGTTCTGATGACAGATATCATCAGAGTCACTACACGTGGTAAGGAGCGTGAGTTCTCCATGTTCCTTAATATCAACGAGGTCTTCAAGATAATGGAACAGCTGGCGGATGTGACCGTAAGAAGGCTTCTGGACAACGAGGTCTTTGAACTAGACCCGACTCTGCAGGAACCTACACACATCACTAAGAGGTAAAGAAACAACTTTTTATGAGCCCCCATATTGAACACAATGGAAAGTGGGTAGGGTCACCAAGCAACATAATAAATAATATTTAATATTGGCATTAGTATTTTATTTTTTTTAAGTCTTTGAAATGCCAAAAAATAAAGTTGTAATTATAAGCTAACCCAATTTTATTGATGCCATAGTGACTGCGCCCTTTTATATTCCGCACGTAATGTATTAAAAGTAATGTCGCAGGTAACTTCGCAAAGTTTTCTCAACCATGAATGGTGCCTTACAGACGGCTAACGTCTTCAGCTCATAGCACGAGGAGCTTCTGTATCACTCGCGGTGGTGAATGAGCAATCGTAAGCTGTTCTTTATGAGGAACAATATCAATGACCAGTTGTTCACAGGGGACAATGCCCAGTGACACATATTCTCTGATCAGATCATGAAAATAAGCTTTAAAATAGCACCTCCCATAACACCGTGCTGACATTGCAAGTGTTTTCTGTATATTTTGCTTTTCTATAAAGGGTCTCATCCAAACAGCACTCACAAAGTATTAAGATTGAAATTATATTGCCATGTACAGTGCATTCCCAGAATATACTACTAAAGAAGTGTTGTAAACTTCTTCTTTTTTTCCGGTAGTGTGATTCGTTCTTAATTTATTTTTTGTTTTTCCAATTTGGTGTTGGCCACCTGGAAAAAAAATTAGATTTAAATGTACGTGGGGCCTGATCTCTTCAGACTTCCTGTGTGCTACATGCTGCCATTCTTGTTGCTGTGGACACTGTCATCATCCGGTCTCTGCACACTGCTCAGCCGGTCTTCTGACGCCAAAGCTTCATATGCGTTGTGCTTCCCAGCAATCCAAATTTACACACATACATATTTAATGGCTCAGGTTCTAACCAAGCTATGTTTAGTCATTAAAAAACAGTCTTGAATAGAGCTCATGAGTACAAAATAATGATGGCTAATAGGCACCCTGCTGCCTGTTCCTGCATCTGCAATGTTTTCTTTAATCTCTGATGCTTCTGGGTCATTTCTCCAACGGGCTCGAGTGTAATGACGTTTGATGTGGCACAGAAGCTTCATACAAGAAGCCTTTGCAATAAGGCGTATTGGGGAGTGAATGTTATTAGCCTGTTGTCTACCAGAAAGGCCCCTTCTGGTGTCACGTCCCCATCAGTCACCAGAAGGGGTAGCGTTGTGCTAAGAGCACCGCCTTTAAAGCAGAGTAACACAGTACAGTATATTATCCCGTGTCAGTTCTCCTGGTGAGCTGGGCAAGTCACTTTATCTCCCTGTCGCAGGCACCCAATTTAGATTGTAAGCTTTTCAAGACCAAGTGCAGAGCTGTGTATATTGTCAGTGCTACACGAGCTAAACGATATTTCCTGCTATGGTACCTAGTAGGGAAAACTTGTACCAATGCAGCGGACAATTGGCACTCAATCACTAGAATGTTACTTAAAAACGGATACCCGTTTTACTTGACTTTCATTGCTGTTGGACATCTACAATCCTTTGGAGACGTTTTGCTCCTATTATTTTTCCTTTCCTACTGTGATACAGTCTATTTTTAAAGGGTGTACCCTGAAATGTCTTATTTTGTGAAGCAATATGATACCTTTGGAGGAATGTTTTTGTATCAGCAGTTATTTCTCATGAGCCATTTTTTGCTGCCCCTTCCCCGACCTTTATATTCTGCTGCTGAGGATGGTCAGATACTTGCTAAATTATTATCATTATGTTGGGAGCAGGGTGAGTTTTTCCAAGCTATTTTCATGGCTGCAGTTGGGGGATTGAGGAAGAGAACAAATGATTTAATCAGTTTAACCATCTCCTGCTGGCCATATTATCCGCTGCATTGGTACATGTTTTCCCTACTAGGTACCATAGCAGGAAATATCGTTTAGCTCTTGTGAGTAATTATATTCTATATATATATATATATATAATAGTAGATATATATAATATATATATATATATAATATAATATATATAATATCTCATTATATAATTATTATCTATATCTATCTTATTCGGTGTTTTTCATTTTATTAAAAATGTTGTGTTTGAGTATTAATAGTGAAAATGAAATTGACGCACATCTGAATTTAGTGTTTATCGGTGAACTTGTTTAGTTTCTATGCTCCCCCTGTGCTACGAGAGAGAAAATCTCTGTTGAACGCACTCGCAATACGTTTAGTGAATTTTGGTATCGGATAAAACTTTTAATAGTAACAATTAAAAATAGTAGTGAAAATGGGATTGGTAATATAAAGTCCTAAACAACACACTAATAATTAGCATTTGTATAACACTAATATAGCAGTAGATAGTATGCTGACCCTCTTTGAAACAAATGTCTATCTCCAATGGAGTCTCGTTAGAGTAATCTCCTATTAATTGAAGTGTCTAGATCTGATAGTATATACCTAAATTGATCTCTAATTGGACATTAATCTGTTTTTCTAAAACCCTGGGATGATTAGTACAGCCCAGAGCAATGAGTCACCAATTGGTGAAAAATCAGAGCAGTGTACAAATAAAATACTATTTAAAAGAAACTGCATAAAAAACATTTGAAGCGTAACCACAGTCTAAATATTTTTAGGGGTGAGGTCATCAATAGCCAGTAACCAGTTGCTGAATTATAATTCATCTATGCAGTGTGTTTACTGCGAAGTATCGCTTCAGTTTCTTTCTCTCCTCACTATATATGCCCATTATCCCTATTGCACCACAGTTCACGTTCTTGTTTATTAGGCTGAATCGGGAGCCCTCCCTTCCTACCCATAGTATTAGGGCCGTTCTATACTGTGTGCGGCCGTGCGAACGCGTGTGCGTGTGCGTGTGTGTGGATTGTGAGTTATGTATTAGACTTGTGCAGACACACACACACACACACACACACACACACACACACACACACACACACACACACACACACACACACACACACACACACACACACACACACACACACACACACACACACACACACACACACACACACAAACACATTATGCTGACCTCTTTGAAACAAATGTCTATCTCCAATGGAGTCTCGTTGAAGTAATCTCTATTAATTGAAGTGTTAGATCTGATAGTATATACCTAAAGATCTCTAATTGGACAATTAATCTGTTTTTCTAAAAAACTGGGATGATTAGTACAGCCCAGAGCAATGAGTCACCAATGGTGAAAAATCAGAGCAGTGTACAAATAAAATACTATTTAAAAGAAACTGCATAAAAAACATGAGCGTAACACAGTCTAAATATTTAGGGGTGAGGTCATCAATAGCCAGTAACCAGTTGCTGAATTATAATTCATCTATGCAGTGTGTTTACTGCGAAGTATCGCTTCAGTTTCTTTCTCTCCTCACTATATATGCCATTCCCTATTGCACCACAGTTCACGTTCTTGTTATTAGGCTGAATGGGAGCCCTCCCTTCTACCCATAGTATTAGGGCCGTTCTGTATACGTGTGTCGGCCGTGCGAAAGGCGGGGCGTGGTGGTGTGTGGAGGGAGAGGTAAAAAAAAAAAAGGAAGAAATAAAAATAATTAAACAACACCACACACACACACACCACACACACACACAAACACACACACACACACACACACACACACACACACACCACACACACACACACACACACACACACACACACACACACACACACACACACACACATTACAGCGCAGGTAGCGGCGCAAAATCATTAATTTCCTCATATTCTCCCTCGTCGGTCTGCTCCAAGCTCCCTGCCGTGCGTGTGCGGCCCTATTATAGAATGGCTGGCTATCCTCAGCCAACTAAAACTGCCGTGCGCGCCCGCACTATAGAACCAGCCTTGCTCTCCCTGTGCTACCTTTGTCTCTGACCTGTGCACGGGCTGCCACAAGAGGTGGGATTTAATAGGAAAGAACGCTTCATATCTGGTATTGGTTGTAACCGAAAGGGCTAGATGATCAGTCTGTGGTGCGTTTTTGGTTAAACCTAAAACTTACTTAAAATGCTTCACTACGTTGTGTTGCAATTTGACAGCATACACTTACTGCCCATTGACTTCCATAGGCTACAAGGTGTCTCATGGCAGAAGGCTGAATGGTAAATATGTCCCTATATGCAGTGTTCGACAAATCCATTCACCTACAGGCCCGTGGCAACTGGATTTGACCCCGTGGCGACCTCATGGGTGCCCAAGCATGGCGGCAATGGGGGCGGGACTAGGTGGCGAGTAGATTTTTTTGGGTTCGGCGAGTAGATTTTTGGGTGATTTGTCAACCACTGCTTATATGATCAGTAAGTTGACGGTTCTCATTTTGCCTGTTGGGTGTCTTCTTGCGTGATTTCAATAGATATGGATTGCATTGATCTGATTCATTATATGTATGTAGAACTTGATTCATCTCGCTGTAGTTATGTTTCAAGTGTCTTTGATTATTAATGTGCGGTCATCTCGCGCACCCTACAAAGAACCTGGATTGTCTTTTAATGTAAAAGTAGCAGCCATGTGTCACTATTTGCCTTTCAACACCAATGACACACATACAACAGGATAATTCTAGCATGGATATGTCATGCTGGCTTATGGAAAATAAGGGAAGTTCCCTTTTCATGTATTGAGTAAACTAATTGGAGTTGCTTTTACAGTGTCTTTGATCTCCTGCTTTTCTATTTGACATTTTTAGCATCGGGATGTCTCGGTAGGTGAATATTTCTGCACATGCCGTTACAGAAGGTGTATGACCATGTTTTGCGTCTGTCCTTGCCTCGCTATTGCTCTGCATGCCCCTCCAAAAATTAAGTTAATTATCCTTTGTTAATGCTTGCTTTTTCTTTCCATTTCTCTTTTTTTTACAATCGCTGGAAAAATATTTCCCCGTGTGTATTTTTCCGACATAGCAAATCACCGAGGAGCTTTACAGTAAACATATTTAGGTCCATCTGTGATTGGGAAAAGTAGAAGCGCTTTATAGAAATGGAAGATGGGAAATAATTTCCTGCGAAAGCTCCAGGGAAAGGAACATGTAAGAGGACCGCAGCGAGAAGTGAAACAAAGAACTGGGTCACTTGATCCTCTTCCAAGTACAGACTCGGTGAACTCTGACTCTTGAAAAACAGGAAGACTTTGTTCAAGGACTTCAAGAAGAAAAAAAAATACACTTTGATTTCTGACTTACACCCACCTAGCTGATTAACCCTGTCACTGCCAAGCAAAGCGTTGCTGGTTCACCGCTGACAGCCAAGGCGTTAAAGTGGGCTGTTCCCTTTGGGATAAAACTGAACTAAGGATGGCAGCGGGATTAAATGAAGGAGAGTTAACACAATTTAAGTGTTTCAGATGTACTTGATAGTCAAATGCTTTCTTAATGAAATGGTTTCTTAACCCTTGTGTTTGCTGGCTAATAGTTCATCCACACCACACTTCTTGGTTATGTGTAAATTAACGGTGATCAAAAGTAAAACAATCTGTATTAGATTAGAAATGCACATAATCCAGTGTTATTATTTTGTTAACAGGAAACACTTTTGTTTTTGTTTTTGTTTTTAATTCTGCGTAATCATTTTTTTTTCTAATGAAGCCAATTTTGTTAATCGGTGGTTTCCATGTTTTTCCTGCTGCGTAGTGCTACTGCCCAATGTATTTGGTGACGGTGAGGCCATCACA
This sequence comes from Ascaphus truei, assembly GCA_036426205.1. Classification (NCBI taxonomy): domain Eukaryota; kingdom Metazoa; phylum Chordata; class Amphibia; order Anura; family Ascaphidae; genus Ascaphus; species Ascaphus truei. The sequence continues at coordinate 138,742,215 of CM071569.1, read as the reverse complement.
CTCCAGTAGTTCACACTAAGAAATAAATACAGCTCTCTGTCTGTGAAGCTGACACTTGGGTTGTTATGACTTTTCCACTGCTGCAGTGCCGGTGGTGGTTTGTTGCTAGAGAACTTAACGTACATCAGATAGTAATACGTTTAAACAACTTTACTATGATAATAATAATAAAAAAGCAAGATCCTGTTTGTGATCAGGGCTGAGCTAAAAAGCAATAGCTAGAAAATTGCAGACTGAGGATGCATGAAAAGCATTTTTCTATTTTCATTTGTTTTCGGTACAGAAAGCTAGTGTTTTCACTGTGAACTGGGTGATTTGGCGAGTGTAAAGTAAAGGTGTTGTATGTTCTGTCCATGTTTTTCCCACATCTGTGTACACAATATTACACCCTCGTTTAAGTCCGGAGCAGCTGTTAAAAAAGTTAGTGGAGGTGTCGACGAGTGCATTTCTGTCACTGCATTGCCACTCTGATATACCAGGGGGACTATAGCTTTAGATGACACTCCAATCATTCACATTGCTGTACTGATGTCTGTTTGGTGCTTAAGTGCTGAGATAATAATAATAATAGCATGCTCTTTTATAGCGCTGCATACAATTAATTGTACGCAGCGCTTTACAGAGACATTTTGCAGGCACAGGTCCCTGCCCCGTGGAGCTTACAATCTATGTTTTTGGTGCCTGAGGCACAGGGAGATAAAGTGACTTGCCCAAGGTCACAAGGAGCAGTGTCAGTCAGTGTCTTTACTCACTGAGCCACTCCTTATCCCGTGCAGAATAATTAGTATAGTATTGATCATGCTCCTCGTCAGTGACATAAAGAGTTAATACCGTGAGCAGACCAGATTCCTTTTGGATGCTGGAGAGATGTTCTTTGAATACTCCAGTCTTGCATGGAAAATATTTTAGCGGCAGCGTCCACGTGATGCATATCCTGACTCTGCTAGCCCAGATAGTGTACCACAGCCCATTTATTACTGGAAGTGCTTCCTCTGTGAGCTTGGCTGTCTCTTGCTTGTTTTCCAGTTCTTTGTTTAAGGAACATTACTTGGATGAAATATGTTTTCTGTGTGTGTGTGTGTGTGTGTGTGTGTGTGTGTCCATGTGAGATGACATCAAGAAACAGTTTTCGACTCTGTGCTTTGTTGGTGAGACTGTTTCTTCTGCCTATTCAAAAGTAAACTGCTTATTTTTCTAACCGGTGCCTCTTCACTTACAATGTAAAGCTGAGTTCAGGGTGGCTGCTACGCGACGTACGCGTGCTTGCATGTGTGCGCACGTCCGTCGCAATTTCGGGTTGTTCGGTGGGCGTTTTGAAACTGAAAACTTCACCGGCGGCAAAGTACAGCGTTGACGCTGCAACTTTTTGCCGATACAACCAGAAATGATATTTTGGGTTACAGTCGCGTGACACGTTCGCCACGGCCCCCCGCCGCGCCCCCAAACGCCGCGACCCAACTCCTGCAGCCAAGGCACAGATCGCTGGGCTGCAGGAGCGCGCGGCGGAGGCGCATATGGACGCTCGCGGCCGCAGCATCCACCCTGAACTCGGCCTAATTTTCACCTGGGAGTTATAGCGCAAACACATGCCAACCACTCCGACACAAAAAAACAAATAAAAATAGAAGACGTTCGTAGTGTGTTCATAATGTTTTTATGCCGTCTGTAATGCTCCTTTTTTGTCGATTGCTTTGGCAGTAAGCGGTCGTCGCCAGCGATATTTAATCCCACATGGCGGGTTTATCAGCTCCTAGCTTGTGCTATGGTAGGAAGGCTATGACATGACGGTCTCTGAAACGGTGTTCTTTTTCTATTGTGAATACATTTTCAAATGGGCCCCCTGACTGCTACTCCTTGTAGGCGCATTTGTACCCTTTAAGAGAGAGAGCACTAAAGCTATTCCAAGGGGGAAATCGGTTTAAGCTTCGGCACACACGAGGTTGCTTTGTGTCTGCAGTTTTCCTTCGCTCTGCCACTGTCTAGTACATTTACTGGAACTGGTAAAGCTGCAGCACAATATGTTGCAAAAACAAATGCTTTGGAGATAGAAATGGGTGTTGACTGCAGCCATGACAGTGCTCCTATTACGGCTCGCCCAACATGGAGGCCCATAGTCACTAAGCGGTGGTATGCAATTAAACACCTTTCAGTGCTGGGAGGCAACGTGCAGCTCATTCACTTGAATGCACCGTGGCTTCCAGAACTGAGGATGTCTTACAGCATAGCACTGCAATGGGCCAAAATCTTTATACTGTACCGTATAAGAGCAGAATCGGGGCCCTTGCTTATAATCCAAGCGGGATTTTGACATTGTACATTTACCGTTTCACAGCCAGTTAAGTAGCATCTTTAATTGTATCTCCCCTAATCCCTGTTGTCAAAGTAGCAGTCCATGTATGTATGCATCTCTTTATTTATATAGCGCCATTAATGTACATAGCGCATCACAGCAGTAATACAAGTGACATTCATATAAATAACAAATAATATAAATAACAGATCATTGGAATAAGTGATTCAGACATAAAAGTAACATTTAGGAAAAGGAGTCCCTGCTGCAAAGAGCTTACAATCTAATATGTAAGCAGGAAGAATGTACAGAGACAGTAGGAAGGTGTTTTGGTAAGTGCGTCTGCAGGGGCCAAGGTTTATGTATGAGGTGTGAATTATCAGCCATGGAGCTACTCATATGCTTCGTTAAGCAGGTGTGGTTTAATGTGTTTCTTAAAGGTGGATAGAGAGGGTTCTAGTCGGGTATTGAGGGGAACGGCATTCCAGATGTGTGGGGCAATTCGTGAGAAAGGTTTAAGGGGGGCGAGGGGGCAAAAGGGGGTAGAAAGAACACATCCTTGAGTGGATGGTGCATAGCAAGAAATTAGGGCTGAGATGTAAGGAGGAGTAGAAGAGTGTAAAGCTTTGAAAGTGAGGAGGAGAATTGAGTGAGTGATACAGGATTTGATAGGAAGCCAGGAGAGAGATTGCAGCAGGAGAGATGCTGAGACAGATTTAGAAAAGAGTAGAATGATTCTAGCAGCAGCGTTTAGTATAGATTGCAGGGGAGACAGGTGAGAGGCAGTAAGGCCGAACAGCAGGAGGTTACAGTAGTTGAGATGGGAGAGAATGAGGGCCTGTATCAGAGTTTTGGCAGATGAGCAATAGAGGAAAGGGCGTATTTTTGTAATAATGTGGAGGAAAAAACAACACGTTTTAGCTACCGTTTATACTTCTTTTAGGAGATCTCCTCTTGCCCTTTCCAAATCTGCGGTCATTAATACAATCTGCTGCTTCGTTTCATGAGCGAGAAGCGTTTTAAATATTAAGTGTTCGGGAGGTTAAAATTGGCCTCTCCCCAGAGCTAGCTGCTGGGCTGTGAAGCAGGAGATTAGATGGAACTTCTCACCACCACTTGCCCCAGACCAGGATGACCTCTGTGTCCAGTCCGACTGTATTTCGGATTATCTGGGGTATAAGAAGGGTAGACTCCGGCGAAGCCACAGGGAATCCTCACACAAATGCGCGCATACGTACTTAAATAGTGTCTGCAATGATTTGTGATCGCTTGCACAGGAGGAGATAATGGTGAATAGCCGGGTAGCAGACCTGTCTAAGACCTGTGAATGTGCTCACAAGTGGTATTTGTATTTGCTTTCATTGTATAAATCTTTCCTAAAATTTCTATTCAACTATTATTGCTTTTTTAATCCTGTAAACCCCCCCCCCCCTTTTTTTTTTAAAGCCATTTCTACCACTGAAGACTGTTCTTAATCATAAGTACATTATGAACCACCAGAGAAGAACTCCGTGGTCAAAGTGTCTTACAGAGTCGCGATCTTTAACTTGCTACAATAAATTGTAAACCTGCCTCAATGGGGAGAAGTCATTTGGACATACTGTACTTATAAACAGATTACAATACAGAATATTTATGAAACTGAAGGCTTTCTCAAATAAATACTTTCCCTTTAGAAGTGCAAGTTCACAAAACAAAAGTAGTTGTATTTCGCACCACCTAGTACTATCCCACTTGACTAAACTAACTTTGTTTTGTTAGGGAATCAAGCAGGCAATTTGTTTCTGGGGTGATTTATTGCTTGCTTTAGTTTGAAGTATTTTTGTGTTTCTTTTGAAAGGGATCTGGAAGCAAGAGCAGAGAGAGAGATTTTTCGAGCCCTGTTCAAGCTGCCGAGGAAAGAGAAGCTACTTGAGGTGCTGGACTGTTCCCTCTGGACACCCTTCAGCCGCTGTCACACAGCTGGGAGGATATATGCTTCGGACAGCTACCTGTGCTTTGCCAGCAAAGAGGATGGAATATGCAATGTTGTCATTCCCCTTCGAGAGGTAGAGTTCAGTTCCCAGCTGAAAATAACCTTTTTGGGAGGTCATTTGTTGAGTTTTGATGGTCTCCCTTGAGTCTCCATGAATTAGTTTGGAAGACGTGTGTACATAACACAGGTTATACACAGAAGTCTTGTGAAGAAGGAAACATTGGCCCTTCTTTTTCTTTGTACTCTTATGCATGACTATTTTATAAGTGGAGGAGGAACTTGTCTCTGTGTGTCATTATTTCAAGCACAACAAAAAGTCTAGCCCTGTCTGAATATACCGTTCTCTTTGCAGGTAGTAAGTGTGGAAAAGATGGAGGACACAAGCCTTCTGCCCAACCCCATCATTATCAGCATACGCCATCAAATGGCATTCCAGTTCATTGAGCTGAAAGACAGAGATAGTTTGGTGAATGCTCTACTTCTCAGACTTGAACAAGTCAATGCCAGCAACCCATCCTCCAGGCATAAAGATGTCATGGTACTGATTTTGTTTTCACACTTTTATGTTTAATTATTTCTTTATTCATATACTGCAATAGTTTCCACAAAGCAAACATTGCCTTCACATCTAAAATCTTTCTCCTTGTTTTCACGTGTGTGTCTCTCTGTGTGTGTGTGTGTGTGTGTGTGTGTGTCTCTGTCTCTGTGTGTGTGTGTGTCTCTGTGTGTGTGTCTCTGTGTGTGTGTCTCTGTGTGTGTCTCTGTGTGTGTGTGTGTGTGTGTCTCTGTGTGTGTGTCTCTGTGTGTGTGTGTGTGTCTCTCTCTGTGTGTGTCTCTCTCTCTGTGTCTGTCTCTGTGTGTGTGTCTCTGTGTGTGTGTGTGTCTCTGTGTGTGTGTGTGTGTGTGTCTCTGTGTGTGTGTGTGTGTGTGTTAAATAATTTGCTCATTTAATATGGTAGTTTATCACCCCTTGCAGTATTGGGAGTTTTACGCTCCAATATCGCACACAATAATTATCACACTGAAAGCACAAATGGGGACACCACGAAACTTCTTCTTTTTTTTTCTCTCACTTTTTCTTTCCTGCTGGTCAGAGGTCCACCGAGTTCAATGAGGAAGGTTTTAGTGATGTGAATATAATGGTTAACCAAAGTGAAAATGAAAAGGAGAAGCAGTCCATGAATGCAGAAGCGTTGATGGCCATTTTTCATCAAATAGGAACTGAGAGCCCCGATGCTGGAATGGTAAGATCACACTGGAATAATGATCTATTTGTCTTCTCCTAAAGGGGAACTTTTATGGAATGTTTTGTTACAGAAACCACCTGTTTACTTTGTAGTTTGTGAAATATAGTCCCCACTTTTTACCATTTCTTTAGTAATTGAGGGCGTCACCAGTGTATTGAACATCAAAGATGTGCTTTTTCACTCCCCGTAAGAATGATAGGAATAATAACCCTGTGCATACGGACTTCACCTGGGCAGATGATATAGATGATCTGTGTAACACAAGAAGTACACATACGCCAGTAAATGTGGAGGCCTGTTGGTGATTATTAGTCATACAGGTATTTCGGTTCATACGATTAGACTGATATGATAGTGTGACTAATGAACACTAAGGAGGTAATTCAATATAGTCTGACGTGGCCGTTAAAATGACTTCTCCTTAGAGCTTATGGCCCAAGTGGCTGCTTCAGATTAGAATTAATGGCCCCCTAAGAAGCATCTATAAATAGCAGCGTGAGACTCCTTTGTTTGTTACAACTCACCAGTGCTCCTACATTTGGAAAGTTCAGAAGCTGCCCCTGGCTCTCTCGCGCCCCCCCCCCATCCTCCCACCCTGCTCTCTCGCTCTCTCTCTCCTCTCCTTCCCCCCCCCCCCCCCCTAGCTCTCGCGCACCCCCACCCTCCTGTCTCTCTCTCTCTCTCCGCGCCCCCTGTCTCTCTCGCGCCCCCTGTCTCTCTCGCGCCCAGTTTAGAAAAAAAGAACTGCATTTTATTTTTCATACTGAAGAAGTTGCTATTTAAAAAACGTGCTGAGTCCTTTAATCAAATAAAGCTAAAAGCTAAAAGAAAGAATGTAGTTATTGCTCTGTAATCTCCCCAGCCAGCTGATGACAGCTGGCACTTTGCTTTCCTCAGCGTGACTCCTAAAACGTAATTGTTATTTTTTTTTTTAAGAAAGAGGCGTCTTGCAAAAGCTTTATTAGCAACATAAGAGTTTATCTTTAATGGGGCAACCCCCATATAGTAGGCACGTATATATATTTCAACATATCCGCGTAATTTGTTTCCTTGGAAAGATTGAATCGCTCTTCGGGTAACAATTGTACTTCTTTGTATCCTGCGAAAAACCAATGTTTTCCTTTTCTTCGGGTGCGCAGAATTTATTGATCAGCTAGTTATGCTCATCTGTTTGACTAATGGTGGCATCATAATTACTCTACAAACAAAACAAAAACAGTTTGCCTGTAGATTTGAAGGCTGAAAAACTGTCACAAAGACAATCAATAAAGATTGTAAAAAAAAAACAGCAGCTTTTTTATTTCAACATAAACATGTTAAAAGTTTAAAAATGTATTTATGCTTTATACATTTTTTTTTTGAAGGTGTCAATCGGCTACATTTGACCTATTAAAATGTTACCATCCTGCAGTCCCCTTGGTCAAAGGAGGGTGACTGCCCCATCACATTGTGCTGCCCAGAATGTGAAGTCGGGCGATTGTTACAGGAGAGGTTTATCCCTCGCAGCACACATTCTGAGCGGGGCGGGGACTGCTTGTTCTAACTGTGTTGATCCCAGTGGGCCAAGAATTCGTTGCTTTGCAGAATGTGTGAGGCCTCCCACTCATACTCCAATAGAGATGGGTGTTAAGTATAAATGCACTGAATGCTTCTTTTATTGTACTTTATCTGTTTTCGCCGATTGCCAAAGCAAACTGCTTATGATCTGAGCACGCCTGTTGTAGGCTTCTTTGGGTATTGCTTGTGTTGCACAAAACTCTGGCCACTTGGTTATATACGTAATTAAGGGGACAGCCCCTCGGAACAACAAAGTGTCCTAATAGCAGTGGTCTGTTTAAATCTAAATGATGTCTACCTTAGAGGAGACTTGTACTTTGAAGAAATTGTTTGTCTGTTGTGTTGGCTGCACAAGCAGGATTCTCCTCGCCTGAAACTGTTTCCCCTCACTTTAGAATTGTACCTTTTGTAGCAAAATCCAACACCTAGAAGTATTTTTCCATTTATTTTTTAAGGTTAGTTTGTAAGCTTGGTGAGCTGAGACTTGGAATTGTTTTGCAAAGGAAACAACCCTCCCTACACACCCCTCCCTTATCTTTAGTGGTTCTCTGGTGATGGAGAACGGGATTAGGGCATAGGAAACACTTGATTGGCCAATAATCCCCCATTCAGGATCCCTGGGAAAAGAAATCATGGTTAAAGAAGACCATTAAATTGTCATTCTTTACAAAATGTTGCTTTACGGCGAGTACCAGGGAGTTCAAAGTGAAACCTTTTTTCAGTCCTAATATGTTCGAGTTTGAGTTTTAAATCTGATCCATTATAAATTTTGAATTCCATTAGGTCCCTGATCCTCAAAATGTTGCAAAGCTTTAGCATGCCTTTACTCCCATTTTTCTGAATGTAAGTGAAGGCATGCTAAAAACTTAGCACTATTTTGTGGATCTGGGCCTAAAAACCAGAAATATTTAATTTCACAGATTTGTAACTTCACCAATGAGATGTAAACTTTTTCCACACTTAATATTCAAGGACTCCATTCCTACAGGCTAAGTACCACAAGATTGGCGTAAAGCGGATGTGGTGCCTATATTTAAAAAGGGAGCTAGATCACAACCGGGGAATTACAGACCTGTAAGCCTGACTTCAATCGTGGGGAAGCTACTTGAAGGTTTAGTACAGGATAATATTCAGGAATACCTAATGGAAAAACAAAATTATTAGTAACAGTCAGCATGGATTTAGGAAGGATAGGTCATGCCAAACTAACCATATAAATTTCTTTGAGGAGGTAAGTAGGAATCTAGACCATGGTAATGCAGTTGATGTGGTCTACTTAGATTTTGCTAAGGCTTTTGATACGGACCCACACTAGGTTAGTGTACAAAATAAAGCAAATTGGACTCAGTAAAAATATTTGCACCTGGATTGAAAACTGGTTGAAGGACAGAGAACAGAGAGTTTTCATAAATGGAACTATTTCAGGTTGGGCTAAGGTCGTGAGTGGAGTACCTCAGTGATCGGTACTGGAACCCCTGCTTTTTAACTTGTTTATTTATGAACTTGAGGTTGGCATAGAAAGCAAAGTTTCCATCTTTGCTGATGACACTAAATTGTGTAAGGTAGTAGAATCAGAGCAGAATGTAATTGCTCTCCAGAAGGACTTCGATAGACTTTGCCAGGTAAATTTCAGATGAGGTTTAATACAGTTCAAATGTAAGGTTTTGGGAAATAAGAATAAACAAGCGACTTACAAATGAAATGGGGATAAATTAGGGGAATTCTTGATGGAGAAGGATTTAGGAGTGCTTGTAGACAGCAGGCTTAGCAATAATGCCCAAAGTCAGGCAGTAGCTGCAAAGGCAAACAAGACCTTATCTTGCATTAAACGGGCAATGGATGGAAGGGAAGTAAAGATAATTATGCCCCTTTATAAAGCATTAGTAAGACCACACCGTGAATATGGAGTACAATTTGGGGCACCACTCCTTAGAAAATACATTATGGAACTAGAGAGTGCAGAGAAGAGCCACCAAATTAATAAAGGGGGTGGATAATCTGATTTATGAGAGGCTAGCGAAATTAGATTTGTTTACATTAGAAAGGAGGTGTCTAAGAGAGGATTTGATAACTATAAACAAATATATTTGGGGACAGTACAAGGAGCTTTCAAAAGAACTATTCATCCCAAGGGCAGTACAAAGGACTCTGGGCCATCCCTTAAGGTTGTAGGAAAGGAGATTTTACAAGCAACAAAGGAAAGAGTTATTTACAGTAAGGGCAGTGAAAATGTGGAATTCATTACCCATGGAGACTGGGATGGCAGATTCAGTAGATATGTTCAAACAACGATTGGACATCTTTTTAGAAAGGACTAGCTGATATACCCGGCGTTGCTCAGGATTGAATGGTCCCGCTCCCCCTATCTCTGCTCCCCATTGCCCTCTCTCTGGGGGTGGGTGAGTTTGTGACTGGGTGAGTGAGTGACTGGCAGGTGAGTTAGTCAGTTAGTGATTGAGTGGGTGAGTTTGTGAGCGGGCGGGTGAGTTAGTGAGGGCGGGTAAGTGAGTTAGTGAGTGGGGTCTCAGCTAGTGAGTGGGTGGGTGGGTGAGTGAGTTAGTGACTGGTTGGGTGAGTTAGTGAGTGGGTGAGTTGGTGACTGTGTGGGTGGGTGAGTTAGTGACTGGGTGGGTGAGTTAGTGACTGGGTGGGTGAGTGAGTTAGTGAGTGGGTGAGGCATGAAGCTAGAGGGCAGGCTGGCATCCCCCCCGCACCCCCCATACCTCACGTGGCAGCGGCATGCAAATAGTTAGCGTCCCGGCATCCCCCACACCCAGTCTGCAGAAGATAGCGGAGCATATCCCCACCTCACGGCGGAGAGGAACCTTGGGAGGCACTGGAGTACTGGAGGGGGGGGGGGAGTGACGGCAGTCATGCCCCCTGCGGCCGCCGCCACGGCTCGAAATGCTCCTCCCCCGCCGGCATGTCGTAAGGCGCGCCAAGGTGTGTTTCAGGCTGGAGAGGACGGAACGACATGTGGAACCAGAAGTGGGACGGACGACGGGGAAGGACGACGACGGTGGAAGAGGTGAAAGAAAGTAGCCATGGCACTGACCAGGTGCGAATGGCAAGCTGGGGTACGACAGTCGTGACCGGACAGAGGTACGACGACGGTGGACTAGGTGCGGGACGAACGGTGGATCATGAGGGACGGACGACGGGGGACAGAGGGGGACGGACCGGTGACAGTGAGGGGACGGACGACGGTTGGACGATACAGGGGGACGTGACGACGGTGGGACAGGAGGGACGGACGACGGTGCAGGAGGGAACGACAACGTGAACAGAGGGACGACGCGTGGAGGACACGCTGCAGAGGGACGGACGACGGTGGACGAGGGGCGACACGGTGGACGGAGGGGACGACGACGGGTGGACAGGAGGGACGGACGACGGTGGACAGAGGGACGGACCGGGGGAGAGGCATGAACAGGAGGGGACGGGACATGGACAGGAGGGGAACGGGGACAGGCACGGGGAGACACTGGACATGGGGACGGGGACATTGGGAACAGTGGACGGGGGACAGGGAACGGGGACAGTGGACAGGAGGGGAGGGTGACAGGAGGGGACGGACAGTGGACGGAGGGGGACAGTGAGGAGGGGGGACATGAAGTGAGGGGTGGACATGGACAGGAGGGGGGGACACAGTGACCAGATTGGGGGGACAGTGGACAGGAGGTGGTGACAGTGGACAGAGGGGGGGCAGGACAGGGGGGTGAGTGTACAGGAGGGGGTGCAGTGACAGGAGGGGGATGACTTGGACAGATGGGGTGACAGTGGACAGAGCGGGGTGTACACGTGACAGGAGCGGGGGTGACACACACTGGACATGAGCGGGGTGACGGGACAGAGCGGGGTCAGTGGACGGGAGCGTGGTGTGACAGTGGACAGGAGGTGGGGGACAGTGGAAGGACGTGTTACAGTGATGGGGGGTGACGGACAGGTAGGTGGGGGGAGGTGGAGTGGGGGTACAGTGGACAGGGTGGACGGACAGGTGGGGGTGGAAGGCGGGGGACGTGGTACAGGGTTGCATGGACGTGGTCAGGTGGTTGTTCTTTAATTTTACGGGTCCCTCTCCACTCCCCCTGTATCCCCCCCCCGTCTCCCTCCCCCCCCCGTCTCCCTCCCCCCCCCGTCTCCCTCCCCCCCCCGTCTCCCTCCCCCCGTCTCCCCCCCCCCGTATCCCCCCCCGTATCCCCCCCCTTATCCCCCCCATGTGTAGCTCCGGTCCCCACCCTACAGACACACACACACAGTGTCTCTCACACACACCAGTCACACACACAACACACACAACACACACACACACCACACACACACACACACCACCAGTGTCACACCACACACACACACGTCACCTCACCTCACCTGCCGGCTGCCGCCATCTTAGTTACTCCGCAAGGGAAGGGGTCTTTCTGTGCGCCGCCATCTTAGGTGCCGCTGTAGGCGGCACTGCCCGCCCACTGCCTGTCCCCGCGCCGGGGTGGTTTAGCGGGACGGGGTGAGTGGGATGCGGGATGCGGGGGTGTGGAGCTGGGAGCTGGGGTGATGGAGCGGAGCGGGGTTGAGTGGAGCGGGGAGCGGGGTGTTGAGTGGAAGCGGGAGCGGGGTTGAGTGGAGCGGGAGCGGGGGTTGAGTGGAGCGGGAGCGGGGGTGAGTGGACGTGGGAGTGGCGTGGAGCGGAGTGAGTGGAGCGGAGGTGAGTTGCGGAGTGGGATCAACCGGGAGGGGGGAGTGGAGCAACGTTGGTGTGGAGCGAGCACCCGGGTGAGGGGGGAGCGAAGCACCGGGTGGGGGGAGCTGGAGCACCGTGTTGAGGGGGGGAGCGGAGCCCGGGTGAGAGGGGGGAGGGAGCACCGGGTGAGGGGTGGAGCGAGCAACCGGTAGGGGGATGAGCACCGTGGAGGGGGGAGCGGACCCCAGCACTGGGGGGACCGACACAGGGAAAGGGATGTGCGCGCATGGCATCCTGGGAGGAAGCGCGGGTTCGCGGCTCTCGCTTGAGAGCCGGGGTGTCCCGGGCGCTCGTTCCCCCGCCCTGACTGTAGCGGCGCCGGGGGGGGGGGGTTTTGGGGGGGGGAACAGGGAGACACGGGACCGGCGGGTAAGAAACCGGGAGATGAGAGAGGGGTGTGTGTGTGTGTGTGTGTGTGTGTGTGTGTCGTCACTCTGCCTCAGGCCAATGAGGTGTGCGGGGGCGGGCGGCCCAAGGGACCAATCAGATTTCCCCTAAGGACACAGGCCATGCAGACAAACATACAGTCATTTCAGAAATATATAGTAGAAAGGTATACAGGGATATACCTAATAAGTAATCACTGGAAGGATGTTAATTCAGGGAATAATCTGATTTGCCAATTCTTAGTCAGGAAGGAATTTATTTTTCCCCTTATGAGAGATTATTGGATGATATGACACTGGAGTTTTTTGTTTGCCTAACTCTGCATCAATAAGTAAGTATAGATATATTATATATCTGTTGTCTAAATTTAGCATAGGTTGAACTTGATGGACGTTTGTCTTTCTTCAACCTCATCTATGTAACTACTGTATGTAACTATGTAATATGTAACTGTAACATATTAGTGGACTGTCTATTACTAAATACGTATCTTGTATCGGAGATCAAACTAAAGAAGCTGTGCACTCCCATTTCCTTCTCATTTCTGGTGATAAAAACAGATGAGATCTGGAGTATTTATTTGTCTTGTCTATTCAATGGCAATGTAACCCCTCAAAGTACGCTAAGCAACTCCATTGAAAACTGTTTGAAACTTGTGTGTCTGACGTTGATGTCCCAGAGGATTAGCTAAAGCCCTCAGAAAGAGTTCTAGGCTTTATGAATGGAAAACTATTTCTGTAGATTATGTATTGTTACTGTAAAAAAAAGAGGATGATTGTCATGAACGTATTTGGTTGCATAATGTCCTATGCAAACTATCCCTTCTGGTATTGCTTGTAAACTAAAAAAAATGACCTAGTAAGACAGTCATATAATTGTTCCTATACAAGACATCGAAAACATGATTGTGGTAAAAATCTCAAACATTAATATTAGATTTTATTTATAGGGTGCTAATATGTTCTGGTAAGGACAAGACAAACCTAATATATGTACAACTTAAATCATAATGAAACATTAGGTAATTAGGTCACTGCTGTGAGACACATACAATCTAAAATGGGAGGGGGGTGTGATGACAAGGATAGGAGGCATTGTAAGGGCACTCTGTATGGTATTAATTGTAGGCGTTAGGAGGGTGCTGGTCCTCTTTTTCAAGAGGTGGGTTTTGAGGAAACGTTTGAAAGAGTGATGGTCAGTGGTAAGACGATGCACTAATGGGGGGCAACCCTGGAGAAGTCTTTGAGGCGGGAATGAGAGGAAGTAATGAGGGAGGAGGAGAGCCGCAAGTCATGAACCGAGCGGAGACTGCGTGTGGGAGAGTACTTGGGTCACATGACTCCATGTGTCATGGAAAGCTGTGTAGATGAGAACCAGAGCCTTAAATTTGATTCTGCTGGGTATAGGTAGCAAGCGTAGGGATTTGAACAGTGAAGCAGGAGACATAGAATGTTTGTTGAGGTGGATGAGTTTCTCTACACAGGCCATGTTCAGTAGAAGGATGAGAGATGTGCTGCGTATGTTTCAACCATCGTCTTAGAAACTACATTTCATGAATAAAACACTTGTTTGAAACAAACTATTAATACATTTTAATGTTAATATTAGAAAACAGAAAAAGTGAGTCCTGAATCAGAGGCTCCACTTTCTGATATTAAGTTATACGTGGAGCATCAGAATCCTTTGTTCCAGTAGGGCCGTACATTATTTTCCATATCTACTAAGCAGTGCTAAGCCATTGTGAATGGGCCATAAGGTGCCTGGTGGCTTGGCACTGTTCAGTAAATATGACACTTTGGGGCCGATTCACTAAGATCCAATGTGTGGTATCGCCTCCTTACCAGACATTAAATACCATTGATATGAATGGCAGGAAACGCTGGATCAGGTATGATACCCTACATCAGACCTTAGTAAATCCTGGCGTCTGTGTCTATATCAGAAGTAGTTACAACTCCAGACTGGCTCTCAAAAATGTATGCCATATAGTTCTAATATCTCTATTCATTATTCAATTTACTTTTGACCAACGCTGTAGTTGAACCATGCTGGCTCGTGTTTTTCATGGGTTTTACTTTGTGTTCTATTCAGACCAAGTCAGAACCTGTTGTGTTTGTTTAGTGTTCTAGAAGAAGCTGAACTGCTCAGTGCAATTTTGTGCTAAAAATCCTAACACAGCAGGTTAATTCAACCACTGCTCTGGGGCCTGTTTGAATGTTTTTGGGATGTCGTTTTTTTGTTTTCAAGGCGCAATCCCTCTCATTTGTATGTTCATTTGCTAGTTTGATGTACAGGTTATACAGTAGTAAGCTAAAATTAAAGTAGGGATGAAGCCATTGCACTTCCCAAATTTCCCAACTGTTACTTCAAACTTATGACTCCTATTGTTCTCTTTGTGGTAATTCCAGTCTAGGGAGCAGATAAAGGAGCACCTGTGGAAGGACCATTTTGCAGAATACGGGAGAACTGTATGCATGTTCCGCACAGAAAAAATCCGAAAGCTTGTTGCCATGGGAATACCTGAATCATTACGGGGAGAACTGTGGCTGATTTTCTCAGGTGATCATTGCGATGGCAACGTCTGTGACATAGTATGCTCAGGGTAGGGCATTAACCGGTAACTACTGCACTGTCTGAAAGAGTTAAAGCCTTTGGTTAGCCAGATAGAGCACAGTTGGGTGTGATTGAATAACACAGGATGTGACATGTGTTAAGCATAACATTGTATTGCTCCTCCAGTGTTGTCTAATGAATATAGTTCATCTGATATCTACTTGCACTGTGCTGATGTGGGGGCCTCCGCTCACGCAAACCTCCTCCTTGCCTTTCGCCTTTGTCATCAGACGCAGTGACGGACCTCTCCTCACATCCGGGTTACTACAGTAAGCTGGTGGAGGAGTCAATGGGCAGGTGCTGCATGGCGACAGAGGAGATAGAACGAGATCTGCACCGCTCTCTCCCCGAGCACCCTGCCTTCCAAAGCGAGACCGGCATCGCAGCTCTGCGGAGAGTTCTGACTGCCTATGCACACAGAAACCCGAAGATAGGATACTGCCAGGTAAAGTCATTGCAGAGAGGACTTTTAGCCCTGTAAAACCACGGGGTAATCCGCGTGCCTATATGCGGTAATAAGAAGTTTTCCATTTATTTCCAAAACGTTCAAAAGTTGCCATTCTGATTTTTACGATTATGAAAGGCAGCAGCCATTTTTAATTCAAGCTGACTACATTTTTTTTAAATAACTGTACAATTTACAATTTAAAATGAATGAGCTCCACAGTGGTAATGTGTGGTAATGTGTGTGTGTGTGTGTGTGTGTGTGTGTGTGTGTGTGTGTATTATTTTTTTATTTTTTTACATGCAGAGAAGATTGCGGCTGTGAGGTTTATTTGACATCACTGTATGCCACAGTGTAGTGCAAAGGGGATGCAAATTAGTAACTTTTATTATAAGTAACCGAGGGGCAAATTGTGATAGTAAATAAATAGGGAAATCCCTGCATGCAGAAGGTTGCAAACAGCTACTTTAGTTAATCTCCTGTTCTGTAGGACAGGGGGGCTCAACTCCAGTCCTCAAGACCCCCCAACAGGTCAGGTTTTAAGAATATCCCAGCTTCAGCACAGGTGGCTCAATCAGTGGCTCGGTTGAAGACTGAGCCACCTGTGCTGAAGCAGGGATATCCTGAAAATCTGACCTGTTGGGGGTGTTCATGAGGCCTGGAGTTGAGCACCAGTGCTGTAGGTGAGCAGCTCCTTGTACTTCAATCCCCTCTAAATCGTTACTTTATCTTGATGTATGAGGCAGGGATTATATACAATCTCCCCTTTCACGTATAAATTAAACTCCTGTCTTTTTCGTTAGGCCTGTTGAGACTTGACCAGGATAGCTGAGAATCGTATTTCCATCGATTTTCATGTCTTCTGAAGTTGTACTGTTGAACAATATCACTGTTTAGGGTTAACCATGAAATCATGTATATGGCTTTAGTATAAATATGTAAGGTTCAAAAACTGTAATTTAAAGGACTACAGGATTGTTTTGCTGGTTCAAAAATGGGGTTCGGAAATCCTAGATCACATTTTGCAGGTATCGTTGAGCGTATTGCAGATAAGTACCTTTTTGGCTGCATCTGAACTAGCTCCAAGCGGCTACTTGTTGTTATATTTATTATGGTGATGGCTAAACTGATTGTTCTGATGCTTTGTATCCATTAATAATAATAAAAACAAACAAACAGATGTACTGTATATAATAAAATGATTTCTCTCCAGAGCGAAGGGCAATATGCTGTATCAATGTAATTGCAATGTCCTTTAGTCCCGGAGAACGTGTGGAAACTATTGCTGGCCCTCTCCTGTATGAAAGTGGTAACTGTTTCTGAAAATCTCAAACAATTGAGTGATTGGCAAAGCCTTCTTCAGCCTCTTGAAATATACACCAGAAATGAAGCGTTTATTTCTTAACGTGCTACATTTTATTAATAATAAAGCTGATATAGAAATATGCATCCCTATGAAGACTGTACACTTCTCGTGTTTGATATTTTGAGCAGCCATCTACCGTTTTATACACAATAAAGGAATCGTCCATTGATCTAGTAAAGATTCTTAGTAAACGCATTGAATGACAATGTTACCCAGTGACTGTGTTTAACTGTTGCCTGTTAATTCTCCTTTCAGTCCATGAACATTTTGACTTCCGTCTTACTACTGTATGCCAAAGAGGAGGAGGCCTTTTGGTTGTTGGTGGCTGTGTGTGAAAGGATGCTTCCTGATTACTTCAATCACAGGGTCATTGGTAAGTTTCCAATATCCTTATTGAATATTTTCATTACCGTGAAAGCCATGAGCCACTGGCCATCCTCTGCTTAAGGGATTCATTACATTGTTAGCTTCTTACATTGATGATATCTCTGCATTAGCAGTGCTGAATCTAAGCACGTGTTCTTGTTTTTACACCTCCCATTCAAATACATTTTCTTGGTGTCATAGAAGGGTCACCCAGGACTAGCTGCGTCTGTCACGTTTAAACCGCAACAAAGGGACTCCTAGTTCTAAGAAATCATTTCTGATATGATTAATTTGGGCATAGTCATGAATTCTTATACATTGTTGAATTCTTTGTATGTATACCCCAGTGTGAATTACATAACCGTACACTACATAATGAAATAATAAACTGATATTTTTCAGTACTTGGCTGAAGATATATTTTAGCTTCTAAGATTTTAACAGGCACATCCACATTGAGTTGGGCCTCCTATAGAGTCAAACTGCTTGGGTTTGGAGAGTTGGCAAATTCTTGGTGGAAAGACACCCTAAACTGAAAAGTAATTTTGGCCACTCTTACACTTTAATATTCGTTGGAGTAGGTATTGGATGTGTTTACAGCTACACGTTCGAACTTCATTAACAACTTGGAAAAACTGAAAAATGACTAGAGACCTTACATATAGAATACTTGGAGTTTCTCAGGTTTAGTAGTCCTAATAACTTGGAAAAGGTTTAACTATGGTCTAATACAAGGTATCACTGCCTACTCAAAGTATAAGTCCTTTATAGATTAGTTGTGATTGTGGACTTGATCTGACGAAGAGACCGTAGTGATTTTAAATGTCATTTGATATGTTTGTCAAACACAATATTGTTATTGTAATAAATACTACAACCTACTAAAAAAAAAAAGCTGAACATTTGATTGATTTTTAAAACTTCCAAAATTGTTATTCTATATGGTTCATGAAATTAACATTTAGAAGTGTTCAGCATTTTTACCTTTCCACAAATACGAAGCACTGTATTATAAGTAATTATAAGCAGGATTCAAGTCGTTTGAATGGAGGTAAAGTGGGACCATTTTATGCTTATCTGTCTGTCTTTACCTTCTTCCACATTGGTCACATTCCTTGCAGGGGCTCAGGTTGACCAATCGGTCTTTGAAGAACTTATAAAAGAGCGACTTCCTGAGCTGGCTGAACATATCACTGATCTATCCACGCTGGCTTCCATATCCCTGTCCTGGTTTCTCACCCTCTTCATCAGTATCATGCAGCTTGAGAGCGCTGTGAATGTTGTAGACTGTTTCTTCTACGATGGCATCAAGGCCATTTTCCAGCTGGGTTTGGCAGTTCTCGAGGCCACAGCAGTGGAGCTCTGTGACAGCAAAGACGATGGTCAGGCTCTCATGATCCTGAGCAGGTATTCATGTGCTACTTCGCTTTGTTCTCAGCCCATAAAGTAATGCTGCTTGTATTAATGTCTGTTACCTAAATCATTTGACTTTCTTCAAACAAAAATGTGGTTGATGTTGCAAATCTTCTCAACAGATTTAAATTATCTAATTATACAGTAGACGTAACAAAATTGGAATAAAAGATATCCTGTGCACAGCGCTTAGGAATGTATTTATTTACTAAGAATTGCTACTCCTTATATAGGACCCCTTATATGCTAGAAGACATCTTAGAGCAGCGGTGCGCAAACTGGAGGGCGCGACCCCCAGGGGGGGCACGAGACTGCCTGCGGGTGCGCGCGCGGCTTTCAGAGGCCCCACACGCTTCCCGAACGCATTTAAATTAAGTGCCGGTGGGAGCTGCAGGACCTCTGTAAACCTTTACTTACCTTGGCTCCACATGCGTCGCCTTGGCAACGCTGCGTCAAATGACACCGCAAGGTCATGTGTCGTCATGTTGCTATGGCAACGTGATGTCATGACGCCGGAGCCGAGGTAAGTGGGGTTGAGGGGGGGCGCGGGGGTAAGGTGACCGCTGGCAGCTGCTTGGTCTGTAGCTTTAAATGAATAGGCAATAAAACGCAATATTTACTAAGATGTCACTCTATATATATATATATATTTATATATAGGTAACAGAGCAGATGGCACACAAATACAGATGAAGACAGGTGCTTAGTCCCATATGAATGAATATAATCAAAGGCTCCTTACCAGGCAGACCAGAGAATCCAGGGAATCCAAAGCAGGCACAGCAAGGAAGAGACAGCACACTTGTTAGCAAAAAGAATTGTATTAGTGAAGCAGGCCACAAACACCAACGTTTGCGGTTCCAAAACAGGACCTTTATCAAGGTCTGTTTTAGGACCGAAACGTTGGTGTTTTGTGCCTGCTTCACTAATACAATTATTTTTGCTAACAAGTGTGCTGTCTCTTCCTTGCTGTGCCTGCTTGTGTTCCCTGGCTTCTCTGGTCTGACTGGGTAAGGGCCTTGATTCTATTTATATATATATATATATATATACAGTGGTTGACAAGTCACCAAAAAATCTACTCGCCACACAAAAAAATCTACTCGCCACACAAAAAAATCTACTCGCCACCTAGTACCAAACGTGTGCTGCTTGGGCCAATATTTACTCGCCCGGGGGTTAAATCCACTCGCCCGGGGCGAGCAAATGTATAGGTTTGTCGAACACTGTAATATATATATATATATAATTTTTGCTGGGAGAATTGGCTGGAAGGGCCCATATTTACTACGCTATGCTGGAAGGTGATTTACGGACTAGCAAAACTTTGTAAATGTGGCCCTTACGGAGCTATATACAACATAAAATTCTTATTAAAGACCTTCCTTTGCACAGGTTTCTGGAACATGTTAGAAATGAAGAAAGCCCCTTGCCACCAATTGGAAACGTCCAGGCTGTACTCAACAACGACCAGGAGGTCTATCCAGTGACCGACATAGCAGATCTAATTAGAGATTCATATGAGGTATGGCAATTAGATTATATTGCTATGGACTAGATGGAAACTACAGCAAAGGGAGCATTAGATGTCACAATAGTTTGCCAAGGTTTATACTGCCAGCTGAAGACACGGTGGGGCAGTTTCAACGCGGCTGATTTGGCAATTCCTGCTGTTGGCAAGAATGGGAGTTAATGCTGGAGTGGGTGCGCTAACCCATACCAGCACTTAATAAATCTGTGCCCCTAATGCCTCCTCATTTGCTCTGTATTTGTTTTCTCACATCAGTCAGCTAGTACATCTCTTGATCACATCCCTGTATCTGCTGTCACTTCTACTTGCCATTTCTGCTCCTTTTTACAAGATGGGACGGTGCCTAGAAGGGCCTTGACGTCTATTTGTACTGTATTCATGACATTGACAGATTAAAAGTATATTCTCTTTTATCCATTACCTGCCAAACATTACAGAATATTTTAGCGGGCTTGTAGGCGAGTGTTGTATTAAGGAAGGGGCAGTGTTGTATTCCACCAAACAAAACGATGAATTCCTGTCATGAAAAAGTGTCGGCTGTTTGACATCTGATGGGAAGATGCATCTTGCCCCAGCCGTTGGTCACCAATTGTTTCTGCTCTTTCCTAAAAGCTGTGAAGGTTGTTCCGCGAATATAATTAAATGTGTACTCATTGAATGCCCTTTTACTGATATTCATATTGCCCTTACTAAATATTCATGTGATAACGCAAAATTTACCACTTTAATCTTAAACCATGAACTAGATGTGCACATTTTGCTTAGTTTTGTACACAGTACGGATTATGAGTTCCCAAACGTTGAGCGGGAACTCAGATTTTCCGGCGTGACCCTTTGTGTTCCATTCCAGAAATTTGGCAATAACTCAGTGGAACAGATTGAGCACTTGCGTTGTAAGCACAGGATACGTGTACTGCAAAACCACGAGGAAACTACAAAGCAAAATGTGGTGAGTACGGGTTTACCCCCTGTATGTTGGCACACAGAAATTATTACCCCCAACTGCATTGTAGGTTTGCAGATATTATGAAGGGGCCTGATAAAATAATCCAAAGGAGTGAAAGCTGAGGTGTGTTGTTTTTGTATTACTTTTTTTTCAATATGCAAACTCCCCGCAATCATGTAAGGAGAAAAAATATCATGCAAATGTGCAACAAAGTAATAATTAAGTAATAATCCTTGAAGAACAGGGCATTACTGGCCAATAATGCCCAGGCTGGAAGAGTTGAAGGCCTGGGGCGAAGCAGATTGACTTTAACCCAGACAGGGCATTATTGGCCAGTAATGCCCTGTTCTGAGGGGATTATTACTATTATAGGCTAAATGTAGGCTTATTTTTTTTAATTTTTTTACATTTTTCATAAAAGACACTTTTTGATAGTCATATTGATTTTTATCAGCAAGATTGTCCACATTCTTATGTTTTTACTGCAAGTTCATTAAAAGGAAATTGTACATACACACACACGGCCGTCCCCCTTCTATACACGCAAACACACTCTCTGCAGCCCCCCTCCTCTTCACCCACAAAACACACTGCAGCCCTCCTCCATCCTCAACACTCACAAAACACACAGCAGCCCCCCCTCTACACCCACAAAACACACACTGCAGCCCCCTCCACTGCATGCAAACACACACAAAACTGCATGCAAACACACACACCAAAACACACTCTGCAGCCCTCCTCCACCCTCTACACCCACTGCAGCCCCCTCTACACCCACAAAACACACTGCAGACACACCCACCAACAAAACAGTATGCTGCCCCCTCTACCTCCTCAAAACACACACACCAGCAGCCCCCACTCTACACCCACTGCAGTGCCCCTGTAAACCCACACACTACAGACACACACAAAACACTTTGCACCCCTCCCACCCACAAAACACACACTGAAGTCACGACACACAAACCAACAAAACAGACTCTGCCACTGCTACATCCACAAAACACACCAGCAGTCCACTCCCTTCACCCACTGCAGCCCCCTGTAAACCCACACCCTGCACACACACATCAACAAAACACTCTGCACCACTCCACCACGAACAAAACACACACTGAAGACACACAAACACAGACACACACTGCAGCCCCCCTCTACACCCACAAAACGCACACACAGCAGACACATATCAACAAAACAGACTCTGCTACCCTCTCTACACCCACAAAACACACACCAACAAAAGACACACACACACACACACACACACACCAATAAAACACTGCTGGCCCCCTTTACACCAACAAAACACACAACAGACAGACAAACCTTTCCCCCCACTCTCCTGTGAGGAGCTCTCTGCAGGCAGGGTGGGGGTGGAGTCAGTGCCTTGCTGCTGCCTTCTGTCCAATCACCTCCTCTGTCTGAGAGCTAATTTCACTGTTTGTGAATGAGAACTGAAAGCTGATTAACTGAAAAACTTGGCAGGGTGCCAAAAATTCCGGCCCATTACTGATTGGCTAAAATTCTGGCCATTATCCAATCAGAGAGCAGGGATTTCAATAATGCCCGGAATTGACCATCTTTAGCCTATAATGTGGGTTATAGGTCGTTTAAATGCCCACTCACGTGGTGGAAAAAGTATTCATCCATTTGTCATCTGAGAGACCGAAGCTAACCGAGTGCGACCGGGACGCTGTCACCTCTAGACCCACAGTGGTCCAAACGCTGTTTTTTTTAATCTTGGAGCATGTGAGTTGTATGGGCTCACTGCTCAATTGTATGTTACTTTATAGAGCTGTTCTGTACCATGTCCACCTCTTCTTCTGTTTTATAATTCGGGGAGTTCCAGCTACGCCAGCTCATGATCCAGACCAGATTTAATCTGACAAAAGCTTAAATACTTTTTCCACCACGTGAGTGGGCATTTAAACGACCTATAACCCACATTATTACCTTGTTGCACATTTGCACTGTGCTATTTTTTCTTTCTTTACGTGGTTGCGGGGAGTTTGCGCTTTGATCTTTTTTGTGACGTCTACATGTGGGTTGTTGAGAAACAGCCACCAACTAGCTGCATCTCTCCTACATGGTAATATAAACACTTGTATATTTCTTCACTATCACAGTGTTTTATATATATCAAAATAGGTGTTTGGGTTTGCGCTTTTTTTCTTGTTACACATTTCCTTTTTTTTTTTTTGCAATATGCAGTAAAGCAGGTAATATAGAACAATGAACAAATCACTGTGTGTTACCGTTACGCCGGACCCAAAATGTCACTTTCTACTTAACTGCAGATTGATTTTGTTGGTTTTTACAAATAGTATTTCTTGGACTGCCACTTTGCACCTAGGTTTCAATTAGGCCTTCTGCAGTGTGTGGGGCAGTATGTAATATATAAAAGATTGCTGTTGATATTCTGCAATTGAATCTTCTTGGCCATCTGTATCTGTGTGTCTATATCTCAAATTGAAAGTGGTGACTCATACAAGTGGAAGCCTCAGAGCATACATCTCTATTAATCACACTGCGCCTCAAGAGCACAAAGTGACAATTCTTCTTCAACCACCAGAGCTGTCACCACCTCAGATGATAAAGAGGCCTGCAACAAATACCTTAAAATATAAAGTACAGTATTGGTACTTTATAACTGACTTTATGCGAACATGTTATAATTCATCTTTAGCCACAATATTTTCTTCAATCAGTTGATCTCCAATGTCCTTTCAAATATTGTGTAAGATCAGATATGACAGTTACACGTATTAGAACACAAAATCTACTTGTAGCTTTTTACATAATTGTGTTACAGACGTGTATGTGTGTATATATGTATATATATATATATATATATATACATATATACATATACATATATACATATACATATATATATATACATATATATATATATACATATCTACATAGATAATATACATACATAGATACCTATAATATACTGTATAGATATTATCATATATCTATAATTATATCTTATCTCTATATAACAAACACATATTTATATACACACACACCACAACACACACACCACACAACACACCCACCACTATGTATGTTGTATAGCCTTTTTAATAGTAGGGCCCACAGCTGTACTTGGTGCTTTACAAGAGAGACAATACATTACAGTATAGTACAAGAAGTGATACAAGTAAAATCAGACAATAGAAAAGGAAATCCCTGCCCCACAGAGCTCACAATATAAATAGCACCGAGTGGCTGGATACAATACTGGTTTTGTGTGATTTTGTGATTTTTATCGCTTTCCGGTCTCTTTATGTTTAGCTCCGAGTTGTTGCACCCGACGTTTCTTTCCTTCATGAAGATTTAGAAGAGCTGTATGACTTGTTTAAGGTGAGACATGGTTAGGAAGGGGAAATTCCTTCCTAAAATCACTTACAATTGCCTTATACTGGACAGTGAAATAGAATAGTTCTTAGTGTTAGCATGGCTGTTGAAATATTGCAGGTAATAGTGTAATTTGCACCTTCTGTGTAAGGTGTGCACAGCTAAAGTATCAAGGGATATTTCATCGGAGACAGAAATAACCTACAGGCTATTGACTCTGCTGGTGTATGTGGCCCACATCACATTGCTGCTATTGGTTTTGTAACTGTATTTTATTTTTGTATATATTCTATGGCAGGGTTGCGCAAGCTTGTCCCCCGTGTGCACCCCTGCCTGCTCTCCTCAGCTTCTTGCTGCCATGCGGGATAATGTGCCGTCACGTTGTCATGGTAACGTGACCCCACCCCACAGTTACCATGACGACGCTTTGCTGGAAGGGGAGTGTGTTATAGAGGTCTTGCGCGGTCCTCTGGCTTTTTAATTAATTAATTGAAATGCCTGGGGGGAGAGTGCGGGACTTCTATAACTGCGCCCCCCCCCCCCCCCAGTTTGCACACCCCTGTTGTATGGCATGCATTGAAACATCAAGATTCTCCCAAAAATCCCATCCATTTCAATTGCTCATAACTAAAATGGAGGCCATAATATTAAATGCTTCAGTACTTTCTGCTATTAAATAAAAGTGGTTATATGATCTTACACACACTTCCTTGGCGACCAACATACACTATTCTCAAACACACTGCCTATATTTTGCAAAGGGCACAGGCAGATTTTCATCTTGGATGGCCAGGCTCCAAAATGATTTCCTCTAGAAGGAGATTACAGTGTTACAATATCCGCTCCTGGTTTTCAAACCCGTGTTCTGAACTAGTCGCTGTTCTGTGGAGCCCTCCCCCGCTGTGCAATATACTGGGAATATGGGGGGCCAGAAATATGAAGTAGTTAATGGATTACAAAACACCACCCACCCTGCCTTTTCTGTGCAAGCCTTAACATTGAGCCCTCTAATACTAGTCTGCAGCAAATTCTCCCTGAACTCCACCTTCCTAACTTAATGGTGTCAGAGAGAACATTTGTCTTTCCTCACTTCTCACTAGCGCATTGTTGCCTAACAAACCTTGAACATTGTTATAAGCAATGTCAGCTTCTCCAACAGCTAATAACTGCTGTGCTTTGCACCCCATACATAGCTAATCGCCAGTCATCACATGCCACTTTACGTTCTATTTTACAAGTACAAAAGTCTGGTTGGCACAGTATATGGATATGGACATAGGGAGAGACCCCCAGTTTGATTGGAGGGAGTCTGTGCTTGGATCTTTAGTTTTTTTCTTTCTCTGGTTTTAATTATTATTGTGGCCACGCCTTCTCTTTTTCAGAGAGAGCATCTCACCAGCTGTTATTGGGAACAGACTTCCCCAGCGCTTGAACGCCACGACCCCAGCAGGCCCTATGCTGAACAGTACAAGATTGACAGCCGGCAGTTCACGAACCTCTTCAGACTGGCTTCGCCCTGGGTGTGCAGCGCGCACACAGAGGTTCTAACAGAGAGGGTATTCCGTCTGCTGGACGAGAATCTGGACAATCTTATCGAGTTCAAAGCGTTTGCCTGGTGTCTAGGTGAATAATTATCTGTTGAGAAATCTAATTGCGGATGTCATCTGCATCGTTAATGGAGATTTGTATTCCCCCCCACCCCCCCCAGGTTATAAGATGAAACACAAAACCAACAAATAATAAAAAAAGTCTAGATCAGGGGTGTGCAAACTTTTCACCCTGCACTCACTTGCCTGCTCACCCTCTGCTCGCGCCTCTCCCACCCTGCTCGGCTCCGGCATCAAATGACGCCGCCGCAGGTCATGTGATGTCACGTGCATGGGTTACCATGACGACGCTTCACTGGAAGCCAAGGTAAGCGAGTTACAGAGGCCTTGCACGGTCCCTCTGCATTTAGTTTAAATGCCTTGGGAGAGAGTGCGGGACCTCTGCAACCGCCCGTGCCCCCCCCCCTCCTTCCCCCTCCCACAAGGAAATCTCATGCCCCCCGTTTGTGCCCCCCTGGTCTAGATGACCTGTTCAGTGCCAGAGAGGCCTGTAAAGGCGCAACCCCTCCCTACCTGGGACTGAGTGAGTTAAAACAGAAGTAACATGCGTGTGATTTGTGGGTTGTGTATAGTATGTCGCAGAGAAGTTGGCATGCACCAACTGGGAGATGGAAGAGGAGCTGTCTACCTGTCCTTTTTTTCCTGGGAGTTTTAAATCAGACTAATCCTAATCGGTCAGTTTGAGCTAATTGACTACGCTGGTAACCCTTGTTCGCTATGCCATGTGCTGCAGAAGACTTCAGCTCTAATGAATAGGACGAATATCTTCTCCAGCATCAAAGTAGCAAGCACCAGGTTTCTCAATAAAAACTACCATAACCCCCCATCTTCTGGGTACATTGTACCTGTGTCCCTCCTCTGTACAGACGCTCTACTACAAGAGCAGAGCTGGAACACACCTAGTGCTAGTTCTCCTGCCTTTATGTTATGCCACTTAATATGGGACCGAGAGTCTGCTATTGTTAAACATGTCTCTATAGTAACACACAATGGAAGACAAATTCAAACTTGAAGACAAGACTACTTTTACTTAATTTCATATCCATCTACATCTATTATTTATTGTGCGTTTTAAGCAGCCTTCTAATGGTGCTTGTTACTTTATGAATATTGTTTTTGTTGTCCTTGCAGATATTATGTACTCTGGGGAGATGAATGAAAAAATCAAGTTGCTGTTCAGACTTCATATCCCTCCAGGTAAAAACTTAGCAGGACTTAAACCTCGAGAGGGAAAACGAAATCTTGAAGGAGTTGCTCAGTCAGTAAATGCACGGACTCTGAAACCAGTGACACTGACATTGATGCTGGGGGGCCCGGTCGGCCCCTTGTGACCTTGGACAAGTCACTTTATCTCCCTGTGCCTCAGGCACCGAAATTAGATTGTAAGTTCTAAGGCGCAGGGACTTGGTGTGTCTGCAAAGAGGATATGTACAGCGCTGAGTACACTGTCAGAGAGAGAAACTTATATATAATGTATTACTATTTATTATTTTGTAGCTATGGAACGCAGAAGTCATTTAGTTTAACTCCACCTTGTGGAGCGATCGGTGCATTACCCCTTTATAAAATGTCAGCACAGAGATCCTGTATAAGGCTAAGGCCCCGCTGCCTCAGACAACGCGCCTGCACTGCAGACAGGCGGCGCGTGGAGAGGCACTTGACCGCTATCTGCGGTCTGTAGGGAGCTGGAGGGGGGGGGGCGTGGTTTGAGCGGAGGGTCCGTTCGTCGTCCCCCCCCTCTCCTCTTTGAACCAGCTAATTCTCCGAGCGTGTCTCTCATTGTGATCCGCCAAAATAAGGGTGAAAATGAATCAGAGGACCACGAAAATCAATTGACCCGCGGGTGTCTCATCGCAGGCTGAGGCTCCCTGCTCCTTCCTCCCGAATTAAACTTATGAGCCGGCCAAAAGTAAAAAAAAAAAAAAAACCATGACACACAGCTCAACAAGCCGCCTCCCTCCCGCAGCTCCTTCCCTTCTCCCCTCCTTATCTCATTGGCTGACTGCCGCACCACGTGACGCGTCAGAGCTGCAAATCACTAGGAGCTTGCAGCATCGGCCGGCTGACGCGTCACAGCACGCAGTCAGCCACGTCGGAAGGAGCCAGCGGGGGCCTCCAGTCTGGAGGAAAGGGGCTGGTGGCCCGCTGCCATGAGCGCCGCCGGATGCAGCGGGACCAAAGCCTAAGGATTCAGAGCAGTTACTATAGATCGCATAAAACAAACCTGGTTTACTTTGGCGGAGGTCACACAGAGAGAGGTTAGGTGTGAATAATGAGGTAGGCAGTTATCAGTAGCTGTGTAATGACTAATTCTAAATCAAGTGTCCTTAAAAAATGTCCTATTCTAGAAGCAAATTCAGCATGATGCCTTTTAAAACAGTTTACCAACTATATTGCTATTTCTTTCCCTAGCTGTTTTTTTTATTATTTTTTTTATTAAAAAGTATAGCGTACTCATGAAAACTTCTGCTGTGTGCAGGGCTGCAGACAGATTTCTACAGTTCTGACCCTCCCCCCTCCCCCCCTCCAAAAAAACTTCCCACCCCACAATGCCAAAAACATCCAACCACCAAATACATACAGAAAAAAATACATACAAGAAACCCACTTACCCAATACATACAACCCCCCATACATACTGTACATATCCATATATAAAAAAAAAAAAATATATATATATATAAAAAAAATACATATAAAACCCACCCAAATACATATAAAAAAGACCCCAATGCATCTAAAAAAAAGCCCAATCCATAAAAAAAACAACAATATATATAAAAAAAAACAACCCTCCCCAATACATATAAAAATACCCCTAAGTCCCTCAATCAGTGGTGGGATTCAAAATTTTTAGCAACAGGTTCTCTCTCACGGAGGGGGGGGGGAAGAAGAGGGGGGGGAAGAAGAGGGGTGGCAAAGAGATATGTGGAGGGAGGAAAGAGATATGTGGAGGGGGGAAAGATAACTGTGATGGGGCCCGAGAAAGTGAGAGGGTGACAGAGCCCCTGTGGAGGGGTAAGAGATATTGTGGGGGTGGACAGCATATCTGTGGCGGGGGGAAAGCGATTGGGGGGTGGACCAACAGAGATGGGGGGGGAAAAGTGCGGGGGGGGAGAGAAAGCCGGCACGTGGGTCGAAGAGAAATGAGAGACCGGAAGAGAAGAGAGAGACCCGGGGGGGGTGTTAGAGAGACCGGGGACCCAGTGCAAATAAGTTCAACAACAGGACAGGCAGGCAGACCCACCCAGAACACCGTCAGCCCCCTCCCATCTCGTCCCACCCCCCCTCCCGTCTCTCCCAGCCCCCCTTACATAGCATCTCTCCCCGCCCTCCCCCGCCCCCCTCACATGCTCTCCCCTCGACCCCCCCCTTCACGTTCTCCACCTCCCCCCTCACCTCTCCCCACTCCCCTCACCACATCCTCGCCCCCAAGCTCCCCCTGCTCATCTCCCCAGCTCCCCCACGCACATCTCCCCCCGCTCCCCTTCACATCTCCCCCTCACCTCTTTTTCCATCCCCACCTCACATCTCTCCCAGCCCCCCTCACATCTCTCCCAGCCCCCCCCCTCACATCTCCTCCCGCCCGCCCCAGCCCCCGCCTCACATCTTCTCCAGCCCCCCCTTACATCTCTCCCAGCCCCCCCCACACCCTCACATCCTCCCAGCCCCCCCCCCTCACTCCTCCCCAGCCCCCCTTACACTCGCCCACCCCCCCTCACATCTCTCCCAGTCCCCCGCCTCACATCTCCCCCAGACACATCTCACATCTCCCCCAGACACATCTCACATCTCAGCCTCACACATCTCACATAGCCCCCTCACACATCTCCCCCAGCCCCCCCTCACATCTGCCCCAGCTCCCCTTCACATCTCCCTCTCACATCTTTTCCAGCCCCCCAACACATCTCACATAGCCCCCTCACACATCTCCCCCAGCTCCCCCTCACATCTCCCCCAGCACCCCCTCACATCTCCCCCAGCACCCCCTCACATCTCCCCCAGCTCCCCCACATCTGTCCCAGCCCCCCCACATCTCACGGAGGGGGGGGGGGAAGAAGAGGGGTGGCAAAGAGATATGTGGAGGGAGGAAAGAGATATGTGGAGGGGGGAAAGAGATATGTGGAGGGGGGAAAGAGATATGTGGGGGGGAAAGAGATATGTGGGGGGGGAAAGAGATATGTGGGGGGTGGAAAAGAGATGGGGGGGAGAAAGATGTGGGGGGGGAGAGAAAGAGAGACGGGGAGAAGAGAAAGAGAGACGGGG